>JAECUM010023239.1:0-61919 GCA_016617855.1 Megalonaias nervosa | reverse complement strand
CACACACACACACACACACACACACACGATTCATGTTGTCAATACTAGTGCACTCGGCATTCCTTAAGCCCCAACTTTTACCTTAGAAACTATAAACAAAATAGATAATACAGCTATGTAAGGACTGCAGGTTGAACTTTCTGTCAATCATACTGGCGCGAGATGTGAATCATAGCAGAGACTTTCCGACAGCAGCGGCGTCATTGCTCTCGACCTTTGAGTCAATATCATATATTTGTCAGCTCGCCTTGGCCGTCTTGTCCACTTCCAAATGTAACAAGAACAAAATATGTTTGTTTGACCTTGACAAGTAAAACTGTTATCTTACTTTTATGTATTAATAGATACAAAGAATGCTAACTTTGTACTGCTGCAATGTAGTGTTACGTAATTAACGACTAAATTATAAATAACATTATATACATATTGTGCTGGTTCGTAAGCAACCTTTTAAACATGACTTATTTTAAAATGTATCGAAACAAACCTAGGGTGTTTGCTGTCTGTATTTACGTCCCCGTTTCAAGCGTTGTTAGATTATTCTTTCGATTATTGGAAGTCGGCGTTGGGAAAATACATCACAAACTGAGTAATTAGCCAATTACTAGGAGCAGAAGTCAAAATGTACAGTATTCACTGGACTTCACGGTAGCACGGATTAGTTCCGTGTAAAGAACCCTCCCTACTTTCAGTATATAAAGAATTATCGGGGTATTTTTACGTATAGGTGTTTAGTAATATGAGATACGAATAATTCTTTGTATTAGGCGTTTGGGTCGTGTTTCCTGATGTATATGGTATGAACTTTCGATATGCAGTTTGGAAGGCCTTCTGATGACGTCATAAGAATACGTTAAAGAAAAAAACAACAACATGCACGTGTGAAATTAGGATCTCGTCAACGTGTGGTTGTTAGCTGATTACGGGAAAACTGTTTGTGGGATTTGCGTGATTAAAATCCCTCAGTGACAACGACTCTTGCTTGAGTTCCTTGGAAATAGGGAAAACATTGACATCAAAGCAGACGTATGAAGGTGTTGTTTTATTCGCTCGGTAGTGAGATCCGTGGTGTGCTAAGGTATTTAATGATGTCTTCCACGTTGATATTATTATGATATGGATACATTTTGACGGGCATCACAATCAACCATGTAGGGTATAGTTTGTTTCATACTCTTTCATACTTTTTCCTTAAAATCATTACTGCAAGCATAACCTGTTTTCTTTTCTTCTTTGTTTACAGTATTATTTTCAGTTACTGTTTTCTCTTTGTCCTTTTCGCCTATGTTTTTCTATTTTCTACTTTTTTCTCAGATGAACTGAACTCTTGGTGGAATTTATATCAACACGATTTTGCAGAATATATTATTTATTAGCATACAGGTTCATCTAGAAGTTATTTTCATATATAGAAATGTTATTGCCTAACTGTCATAGATTTTAACTTTTCTTTTATTATCTTCATATTTTCCCTTTAATTTCGCGCTTGCCTAACAAAGGTAGAACAGCAGACCTAAATAATACACCAAACACTCTCAGATGAATATAATTATAGAATGACAAAGATGTTAACACTTGAGTTGGTGAAGTTTATTTCGATTATAATATCGTACGTGCTGTTATTAATTAGGAGATTGGTGTGGACATTTTACACCATTGCTGAGGAAAAATTCGACAATTATTTCTGGATCACGGAGGTGTCGATCCTTTGCAAGAAGATTCTACCATCGCTATAGCGTGTGGATTAAGAAGTACATGCCCGAGAATGAATTAGTCATCATACCATCTCAATCCTATCTCTCGTTCAGCTGTCGATATTCCACCAAAGCTTTGCGTTGGTTGCATTTCTTGTGTGAAAGTAAAGATAAGTGGAAACAGCAAAATCTGGAAAAGGTTGGGAAAAGAAAATTGAATGTCTTTTTGTGGATGGTTGGAATTTAGAAAACCACGTTATAGTCGATAGATGTTTATTTGACGGATGCCCCACTTGTTTCAGGAAACCTGAAGAGTCCTGTATCAGATTTTTTTTTTTTTTTTTTGGACCATGGAAGAGTTGTACGAAGAATCATACCAACGGCGCAAGAGTTTAGAAAGACAAGAATACCAAGGGATAAATATGTCGGAGCACGAATACGATCGATGTTTCAAAACCGATCCAGAATTGTATTATCGAGAGTTACGAGGTGGAAGATATTGAACTTCCGCGATAGTTTGTTTGGAGGACGAACTAACTAGACACTGTTTTTATAAGACGTAGACGAATCTCAAATTAGAAGAGAAGAAATCAAATACATCGATGTGTATTCTTAATATCGTTGGATGTGCAAATATGCTCTATTTCCCACCGGTAACCCTGACATGTTGACAGGATACATTTACGTGCAACGCATTTGTCAGTGCAACGGAGTGATCATATGCAGTCTCCCTTTCAATCCACTTTTACGATTCTCTCTTACCGCATCAATGTCAAATAAAAATGATGTTTACATTATTCCGTACGTGTGCTGAAACATGTAATAAAGACCAGCCTTGTTGCCACAATGATGATAAACGCGTTTTGATAAGACTGGGTTATTATCGAGTTATTTCATGCGCTGGGTTGTGGATACCGCTTTTAAGAGTATACGAAATTTGGCACTTTTTCTACCATAGAATAATACCATGAGGACGACAACTCGAATCCAAGGATTGTTCCCGACTACTTCAACGAATTTCAGGAACTGACACAAGAAGCTAGTGGTCAACCATCTTCATGTCAGGCTCCAGAACATAAACACATATTCAAAGAACGGTACCGATTCTTTGGAGGCATCACTTTGGAACACTTGGAAAAGAATGAAGGAAGACGATCGTTTGCCAAAATCATGTTAAATGTTTCTGGGGAATATTGGCGCAACGTCCGAAATTACCCAGGACAGAATAATAGGCAGATCCAAACCGTTACCTTCAACTGGTGGATAACAATAAAAATTTATGAAGCACGTCCAGATCGTCCGTGAAAATGTGATCTCTCAATTACGAAGAAGCGACATATTTTTCATACGGCAAAGAGTTTGGAAATGTGATCATTGCAGTGTACGTGAGAACCGATACCCGTTTAAAGTTGTATTCCTTCTTAGTTCTTTTAGAAGTTCGAGTCCTTTACTTCGACACCATAATTATATGTACATCCATTACCCTCACAGCCATCATCCCAAAATCATATGGGATCGTTTGCGTGCATGGACGGACGAGCACCCAGAATGCACTATAGACAATCTTCCAAGCTGCGACCTTAGATACCTATGGAAAGACGCAGGTACACGGCGGTGATTAAAATTTTTTCCTATATTTTGATATGGGCAACAATTAGCGGCTCCGACAACAATTAGCGGCTCCTAAAATTACGGTGATTACAATTTTCTCTATATTTGTATATGGACCACAATTAGCGGCTCCTACAACAATTAGCGGCTTCTACTACAATTAGTGGCTCCTAAAACAATTTTTTAATCTACGGCTCCGTTAAAAAAGTCACAATTAACGGCTCCAAAACATCTGAAGCTCAGTCTACAAGCTACAATCACTGGCTCCTTCAACAGTAACGCCGCTGTTAATTTTGGTCTCCGTCTTTACTACCGAACGAGATTTTTGTCAACTTAAAAACGAGATCTGCTAAGCTATAATCACCGGCTCCTTCAATAGTAACGCCGCTGATAATTTTGAGCTCCGTTTTTACTACCGAACCGAACGAGATTTAAACTCATAAACGAGATTTTAATCATGTGCTGTCATATTCGGAATACTGTCGGAGCCGCTAATTGTTGCCCATATAAAAAAATAGGAAACAATTTCAATTACCGCCGGGTACCTGCGGCTTTCCATAACCAATACCGAGAGCGACGGCGTGAAATTCATACCAAATGCAAAGTCAAAGGACTGACACTGAACTATATATCGAATCAAGTAGTCAACTTTGATGTCTTGAAAGAAGCTTCCAGTCCGGACAAGATCGGGACATTCGCGTGACAAACTGTAAGTTTACAAAACCACCAACCCGTCAGTCGACCTTTAGAAAAGTCTATCAAATTGTATACCAGAAACGAGTGCGGCTTCCAGATCTCATCACCTTACCGTACACGAACGGCATCGCTCTCGATTGTAGTAGAGGAGCGGCAAGGTTGTGCTGCACCTCTGTTGTTGAGTACGGTATCATTCTGAGTGCAAGGCACATTAGCTACTTTGGAGTCTGTAAATAGTTTCGACCCTATAAAGCCTATGACGTCACCCATGTTAAATTCCCATTGACCTCCAGGTGCCATTCCCATGTTAAATTCCTATTGTCGCCAAAGAGCAAACCCCCTATTTTAACATTAAGATGCCATTGTCGCCATATCGTCCCCATATACTACTGCTGCGATTTCCAGACGGCCTCTCTGCTGCCACTACTTTCCTTTGGTAGGACATGATTATTATCCCCATGGATACTTTAGAAGAGAACATTCACAGTTTGCCACCTGAGGTTCGAGAACGCATTTACAAAGTGCTCGTGCAGATTCAAGTGAAACGTAAAGAACAATTACTTCCTTTACGACATAGACATTTAAAATAAGTGGTACCTGCATGCTGTAAGAGGGTGATTACTTGGAAAGTGTTTAACATGGTAAGACATTGATCAACTACCGCCGACCCAGAAGAATGCCACGACTTCTTCCTACAAGGTTGGAATATAACAAGGAATTCCTTCAAAGGACGGCGTCAAAGAGGATTAGAAAAATCGTGCACAAGAAGTGTCATCTCAGGCGAAACTTTTTCGAGACGTGTGGTGTGAGTTAATGACTAAAACCTTTCTGTTCCACTCTGTACCAGTAGATACCTTGTGTAGAAAGCATGAATATTTCCTCAAAAAGAAAGACATTCTTTTGAATGACTAGATTCTGAAGCACTTTCAGAATCCGCCTTTGGAGCTACGTGAACGCATTTACAGAGTATTTGTCAAGATGAAAGTGAAACGCAAACTCAAGATCATTTTTCGATTTTGAAACTATTGCTATTTTTCACAGTGTAATAAAACTGATTGTTTGGAAAGACTTTCATAAACGCTGAACACTATGTGGATATAAACCTTACCATGCCACAACTTGGGTCCTCAGAGTGTTCAAGACTTAGAGGTTACCAAACCCTTTTACAAGATATACTTCCTCCTGTTACGATTCCTTTGAATTTTGGACGACGTGTAGTTTGTTTGTTAGTCTTTCTCGGATTTCTTTTTCCAGTAGGTTCTTTGTACACTATTTATGAATAATACATGCAGCAAAGACATGACCACCAAAATTTTATATGTAGACGAAAGGCAAATTGTGTTAAAAGTGAGAATAGTGATGGAAACAAGTTGTGTACCTCCATGTGAAGTAGACATTTGTCGAACATTATCCACGACTCATTGTTACAAGAAGTCCGTATAGCTACTTTGTTGCACCACAAAATTTACGGAAGAAAGATGTGCGTGACTAGAAAGATACAAAATGTGGCTGACTATACCAAGGACACTGGGGTGGTCATTAATCCATGAAAAGAAGCTACCTTAGAACCTTTAGTGCAAAAGGTGAACACGAAATCAAAGACAAAGTTAGAAACAGTTATAAAATAATATGACATAGGTGAAGAAACATTCTAAGTCCATGAAAGTAAGAAAGTCCATGTAATTGTACAAATAGAAAGAATGAGAAAGAAATGGCATTCCAAGAGAAATTAGAGATATTGAATTTTGCAGAGACTAGAAGAACACCAGAGGTGTGCATAAACCTCATGAGCCACACATAGATCGAGAATATTGTACACTGGCTTGTTTATATGCAGCTTTGGTGATTTTAATTCGTGCCTTATTGATGAACGGAGCTATGCATGCCTAATACGTTTTGTATTATATTCTTGAAATATAAATATGTTTCTCTTTGTTGTGGCTGCACGTTTTAAGGAAAAAAAAATACAACATTAAACGTTTCTAAAATGCATCTAATATCTTGGGTCGTTGATGATAATCTCAATATTGTTAACATCATAGCTATGGCTGAATCCTTATTCTTGGCCTCTTCTGCTCGAACAAATGTTTGAGGAAAGGTTATATTGTCAACGTTAGGATGTCTTGTATCTTCGCCATTTCTGTAAGATGTTGATTGCTTGACCCAGAGATTCAGGAAAAACCGAGTTTAATCGAACACAAATCACACTTATTTGATCGTCCACACTAAGTATCGAAGCATCGAGTGGTGTTACAAAAGAAGTCACTCTCAAAGAAGTATTACGATGGTTTATTTTCACAGCACGTTCATTACTATAAGTGATCATTCACATCAAACCAAACGCGTTTGAAAAACATAAATTGGAGTTGTCACAATTGGCAAATACAAGAATCGATACTCAAACAACCCCATCACGGAAACACCTTTAGTTAGTTTGTGTTTGCGACGTTTTTCAAAATCTGCTTGGGTAGTTCGATTGATTGCTAAAACACATTCAGCGATAATAAAGAGCTTAATTTTTGTTCAAAGTGGTTGGCATGCTATATAATGGAGAATAGACACAATTTATGAACCTAGCTTTTCCAAAAGAATCGAAAAAACGCCACATTTTTTCACCACTGAAAATGCTGAAAAGTAAGTCAGTGTCGTGTAAAGTTTTTAAAGACCTTTGAAAGTATGCATGTGGAAACAGTTTACACATCAACACACTATCAGATACATTGACGTGTTACGACGTCCGTCAAAGCCTACAATTAGTCGTACCATCGTAGCATTGGGATATGTACCTGAAGAGTTGACCTCTGAAAGCTAAGTAATGGGATTTTATCGATTGTTTGAAAGTCACTACCACCCGAAAGGCAGAAGTGGTGTTATAGACTATCAATTGGGTAGGCAGTGGAAATCCAAACGCATATTTGGCAAAGGTATTTTACTTAAAGAGGGAACTGAATTGTTTCTTGTCACTGGACAAGGCCTGAACATGATCATCCTGACTATAAATTGGAATGCTTGAACTGAGAAGTTTTAAAACGGACCTTTTATTTGCCTGAGATACAACCAGGGACCAATAAAGAAGGGCACGTTTAAAATATTGAAAACATTTGATCAAAGAACACGTAAAGAAGGCAAACTCTGACTCAAAGAAGTGAAAAGAGCGTTGGATCAAAATAATTATGCTGATCCCCCACCACGGACTTACAACGCTTCCCCTTAAATCAACCTACAAGCTCTTATATTTGGCTTTAACATGAACACCCATTAGAACTAAGGGAGAAACTCCTGTCTGAAATAGACACATTATATACGGACCACAACGAAATCAACACTGACGGATCGAAATCATCAGAACCGAACTGAACTGCAATAGTGATACCGAAAAAAAGTAAACTAGCAGCGCGCCTACCGGATGGATGTTCTATATACACGGTTGAATTATTGACAACAAAAGAAGACCTAAAATGGATTCAAAATACTAAAACCAAAAACCCATGATCATCACAGACTCTCTTAGTGTAATAAGATCGATTAAATCAGGCAGAATATCTTCACAAAAGAAACAAACTTCCTACTTATAATTGTTGAGGACAGCAACAAGACGATAATATTTATGCGGGTACAGTCACACATCGACAATGCCGGAAATGAAAAAGCCGACTTTTCGCCAAAAAAAAGAAACTCAAAGACCAGATCCGATACCACTCAATACAGCATCCCAAAAATATTTAGTATTATTGGGAAACAATAAGAAGGTAAATGGCAGCAAGAATGGGATAACAGTACCCGAGGACGCAAACATTACTCCATCCAGAAAAAAAATCATCAGAAACACAAAAGCACCTAAAATAACACAGCCATGACCAGAAAATCATCACCAGAATCAAAACAGGAAAAAATTACTAGCATGTAATTTTGGAAGATATCTTCCGAATAGCATAGCCTTGGGCATTAACTGCTCATACTGTCCAACACCAGAGAACCTCATCATGTATTCAATGTCGCAAATGACATTAATCCAAGATCGTATCGTATCGTAGTCTGGTCGATTTTATCTCAATTCATTCAATTCATTCCAGTCAGCAACCAGACGTCAAGATGTCAACATCAGACCGCTTGCTGTGGTAGTAGGGGGTGGGGTGGAGTGGAGTGGGGTGGGGGTGAACATTCGAGTTCTCTTGCTGCCATGTTCAGTTAATGGCCAACCAACAGCTTGATACAAGGAAGTATGAGCATATCTGTGTGTACGTGTGCCACACAATAGCCAACCATCCGCCCCATTGGTGTCAGATAATTCCAACGAGAGGTTTTACTGCCGACAGTACGCGAGAGTAGCAGGCCTGGGATAGCAGTCCAACGTGGAAACAAACCACATGGTACAGGGGAGACCGCCATTCTGCGAGGAAGAGGCGGCCACCTGGGAACTCTAGGGAGGCAAACCAGCTGGTCCCCCATTTTCTAGGATCTATGAACTGTGTCCGATGGCGTACTGCAGCCTGGGGAAGAATACCAGAAGACCAGCGGGGAAACCCACAAGACCATACTGGGGAAGTTGCGAAGAAGAGGCTGCCACCCGGGAACTCTAGGGAAGGAAATCATCTGGCGCACCAGTCTTTCTCATGGGAATGCAGCACATAGAACTGGGGAGTCGATCAACCTGCCCGAAGAGTTAACCTGGAAAAGAAGCAAAGTTTAACATTTCCAGCGGCAGACAATATGGGGTTTTGCTTTTGCTTATATAAAAACCCCTTTTGGTAAAAGTTGTCAAAGTACAAATTTGCTTTATTCGAAGCAGGCTGGACTGTGTGTTGTCAGGTGAATGGCCATCTCTCTTACTAGAGGACTAACATTTAATTAATTTTTTAATCCCGAATGACCACGCGGTGCGTGCCGAGCAGTGGTAGGTCGTTGGATGGGCTAAACTTCCACCCTTCGGGAAATTAATTAGTTCGCAGGGCACACACCTTTTATATAGGAAGCAAGCAGTGCTGGAGTTAACTCGTCGTACATGCTTGAATGGGCGAATATGACGTTAATGTAAAACCCGTCTGGTCAAAAATTCTAGCTATTTGCACAGGTGCACTCAAAAGTACTTCTGGGCAAGAGCTACGGATCCTAGCAAGGGAACCACCCTATAAATTAAGGCGAGAGGAACTTCTCCTGAAGTATGCAACAAGAATATCAATTCAGGACATGTCGCACTCTACCAGAACTATCCTACAGAGATGCAATAAACCCTTTAGGTATAAACTGGTCGCGAACCTTCCAGGGGGATAAAGATCTACAAGGTACTAACGGAACTAAGGATCCATACTATCAAGGCAGAGCAGACAAAATAACTTGACCTTGACTCATGGACATGCAAAACCCCGAAAATAAATCTTAATGCATTAATTTACGCAACTATATATAAACAGTCTATAGAAGCCAGGGCTAAGGTACTCTTTGAGATATCTGGTAGATACGGTAGATACAAAGGTTTTACCGAAATTCTTTGACCTATGATGCCCTGCATTAGAAGTAGTGATCCCGGGAGAGGGCATTACACTTGGGGTGATTCATCGCTCCATTTATACAGTTGAGTTATGGGCAATAAATGAAGCACTTAAATGGATTCAAAACACCCAGACAACAAAAGCAGTTATATTTAGCGACTACCTCAGCGTGCTGCGTTCCCTTGAATCAGAAATTCCTCCAGCAGAGAGAGTCAGTTAAAAGTGGTCAGCCTAACACTGAAAATCCTGGAATCAAATAACTGAGTTGTGGATCTCATGTGGGTGCCCAACCACATGAACATTCCTGGCAACAAAAGGGCTGATGAAGAGGCTAAAATCAAACTGCGCGAGCCAAATATCCTGAAACCGGATTACAGCATTCAGGAAATCTAGAGTATAATTCGACAAAAGTAATGATAGTAAATGGCAAAAGAAATTGGACAGAAGTGCAAAGGGATGAAACTTGTACAACATCGAAAGACAATGTAAAAGCCCCCCAATCTGGTAACCCCTCATGACACTAGAGTCACCACAAGACTGCAAAATTAGGAAAAGCAACTTATTTAGCCAGCAGTTTCGGAAGGTTCTTAGCGAGGAAGAGAATAGTAGGCACTAACCCATACAATCACCACTGCTTATCTCTGATGACCAAACAGTGCCACATTTGCTAATACATATCACATAACAAATTCATCTATATAGGAAACAATTAAAAGAGACAAATCCTACTGGTCTATGCGGGGTGATGGGAATGTCATCCGCCAGAGAGGGGATCGGTGGCCGTCTCATTAGGGGCCAAGCGTCGCAAATGCGTATAAGCCACTTTCGGTGGTGGAGGTAGATACCCCCAGAGCATATAAGATGAACTAACAAGGGTGCGCCTCATAATTTAGGAGCAAATCTGAAGCAAAAATATTAGAAAAGCTTCTAAAGAAAAACATCGCTGATCTAAACTCCACTAATCAAATAGCTGTAAACAATACTAACAACATTATTAACCCACTCTCAACTCTTTAAAATAAAACTGCGCAAGACTAGGGACCATTTTAACAAATTACTCAGACCCTAAATAAAACCTAAGTAATATATAAGGTGGCCTAAAGCCCAAGCTATCAGGCCCAGCCACACAAGGTGGCAATTATTGATATATAATTAATAATTAAATAATATTAGACAAACCGATCCATAAGGAAATTAGACATTAAGGTGGCCCCAAAAAAATACACCATCAGGCCCTGCTGTACTGGATGGCAACGATCGGTACGAAGCACAAAAAAAAATAAATATAATACTTCTATCCTGGTAACAGAACATTAGAAAACAATAAAGTGTTTCAAAATCTAGACAGTCAGGGTCCAGCTGTAAATACCAGCCCCACCAACAGTATATAAAAAAAGTAGGAAAGAAACGTTGACTCCACCATATTAGAAATACAAAGGTCGGAACCCAACAATTATGCGTTATATGGGGGTTATAACCCGGAACCGTCAGGCCCCGCCACACAAGATTGGACAAAATCAGAAAATAAAAACCCAACAACAGGATCAATGTTTTCCTTGTTTAAAAATTAGTCACGCCAGAAATCGTTTTGGACAAAAATCTAGTTTTTTTCCTCTAAACTCTTACCTCTAACAACAAATAACCAATAGCACAGAGAATCTTCCATTCAAAATTCCGTAAAAATGAAACCATTAAATTTTGGTCAAAGGATCAAAAAGCCCAGGATTAGGAGGAACTTTCAGATGGTGTCGAGGCGTATCTCCTGTCCCTCCCCTCCTTTGCTGCTTCCAGATATGAAAATTGAGAAGTGTCTGTTTACAAATTAAAGAGTACGGGTGATGGCTCTCATACCCACCTGACGATTAATTAAAAAGCCAGCGGTGCTGGTATTAACTAGTCGTATATGACATAAAGGCCATTCATGACTTAAAAATCACTGATCAGTCAGTGAGTCAGTCTGGTCACTCATCATTGACTCGTCAACCGCTGCAATGGGCAGAATTGTAAAAATGAGCTAGCTGCAGGAGCCCTCATCACCCCAAATCCAAGAAATGCTCTTTCACGATCAGGGAAAAAACGTAATAAAGTACATGGAACAACACAACGTTTCATATTTTACCGCTAGGAAACAGGAAATCAGCAGTAAAACTATCCACTTCAGGACCTTTCCCACATCCGGTCAAGACAAAGACCTCCAAAAATCAACAGAACCAAACAAAAGAAGGGACCAAGGATACTCTATACTGACTACACAAAATCTAAATTAGCTCACACTCAGACACAAAAGTATACCCAAAGACCTATAACCAAATTCAATATTCTAAAACAATGAAACACAAAAAAAAAAAAAAAAAAAATTTACAATACTTAAACTCTAACAAACGTTACAAACACACAAATAATAGGCAAATAAATATCAACAACTCAATTACTCGAGTGTATCCGGGGATATAATCGACGGGGTTATTAAACTCAACACAGACAGCCAATATCCGTCGATACCATATGTACCCTGATAAGATCCCCTATTGAGCTACGACTCACGCCCAGGGAATCCAGCACAGTAGAGGCCACTAAATACCAAAGATCAAATATTAACTCCAATAATCTGGAATGGAGTCGAAAAGCACGAATCGTATCCTACAATGGAACTATAGGCGATTTAACCACAGAAACCCTGAATGCGTTCTTGAAATTCAACAACGCGAATTAAGCCAGATATCATATGCCTACAGGAGACATGCTGAGCCATAAAACCAATCACACGCCAGGAATACCGGGATTCTCAACATACTATCTAAAACATATACCCCAGGGGAAAAAAAGAAGCTGTACAGGCAACATTCGCCAGCGATGCACGTGAGTCGCTTGGGGCGTACCACCTCTTCAATTCAAAGATTTAACGTTTGAATATCATTTTCTAAAAGTAAACACTGGAAACAGACAAATCGCAACAGATAACATGTACAATCTAGGTGGGGATCATTAATAATACTGTAGATAAGGTAGGAGAATATTTAATTATCTATGGAGATTTTCAGCGCACACAGTAAACAATGGTGAGGACCCACTTGGACAGGAGAGGGAGAAATGTTGAAAAATGGATAACGTCATCCAATCTAGTGATACTAAACAATGGACCACGTACCAGAATATAACCCGAAAACGGGTCATTATCAGCTATTGATTTAACTATATATTCTCCCAGGATCGCAGGAATTGCAGAAGTTGATCAATCAAGTATACTAGGAAGTGACACTTTCCAATCTTTATCACTCTATACATGCCAGTGCAAATAAACAAAACAACAATTATGCCAACAATGCCGACTTGAAGACTTTCGCTCTCCTTGCGAGGGAATATATAGCGACCAGGCACATGACGGCAATTTTGAACAATTCAACCGTAATATAATTGAAGCCTTGTCATCGGCAGCTGTGCGGTGCATTCCCAAAACAAGAGGTGGTGCCACTCAGTCCGTTCCTTGGTGGAATAACGACTGTTAACAAGGCATATGGGGAAAAAGGAAATGCCCTAAATAGTTTTAGGCAAGACTTCATTGTTTATAAAGAAAAAGAAAAATTAGCCAAAAACTTTCTCACCGCTAAACAAAAACCATGGAAGAACTTCTGCTTTCTGAGAAAGACGTTTAACGTGATAGTACATTTATGTGCTGTTCGGGGTGCTCTGGGAGGGGTAGTACCTCTGGCAGGGGGGCATGTCGTGCTCTTTCGGGAGTAGCTCGTCCACCGTTGGTCCCCACCAGGCGCTCAGCTCTCACCTGTGGCTCCAAGAAGCTGTAGCATGCACAGCGGCCACACCACGGGCAACGGCTTCGACTGGCCGGCTAAACCAGGTTGAGGGTAGCCGACGGGTCTCAAACCCTCGGTTAGTTAGGAGCTTGCCTATCCTTGCATGCAAAGCCAGCTTCGGCAGACTGGGCGGAAGAGATCAACTGTATGATCCAACGGCCAAGAAGGCGAATCTGCAAACGCTTTGTGGAGAGCGCAGGGCATGACTAGGCACTGAAGACGTCATGGCCATTCAATGCAGCCGAAGTAGTAACCAGCCGTGACGAATCTTCGTACCACTGGGTCCCAACTACCAAGGCCGAGAGAGTGAGGCTGTCTCTGTGCAAAGGCTGTTTCACTTAAATCTCCTTCACGCACAGGTTAGTTGTGCACTCATCATCTAGCACTCATCATCTCATCATTTATGTGTATGTGTGAAAGCTTGTCTGTCAACGCTTCCTACGCTTTGTGTTGCATGGTGGTGGGGTTTGTTTGGATAATAGGGCTGTTTGTTTAGACAGTAATAAAAAGCAAGTGCTGGATTGTATACGAGGTATTTTTTTAATAGCAACCAAAAAGCCGGTGCGAAATTGAATATGTGGTGTATTTGGATAGTAATCAAAAAGCGGGTGCTAGATTGTATATAAGTGAGTTTGAATAGTATATGTGACGTGTTAGATTGTAAAGGTACGTGTTTAGATTGTAGAAAAATAAATTAAAATTACCATTACTGTTTGACCCCATAAACACTTTTGACCCTATAAAACTTTTGACCCCAAAATGGCGGCGCAAGGTGCATTATGGGTATTTGTGTACATGCTCGTGACGTCAGTGAAAACAACCCATAATTTTGACCCTATATGTAGTACATGTGTGCCTATATAGACCCCATGTGACCACTCCCAGTGCCACATATAACTACTGTCGACCAACTGGTTTGTTGTATTTTCGTAACTAATCTTATAGTCATAAACTTAAAGAGATGGTAAAGAAGCACAGTATGTAGCTCTTTAACCTAATTTCAGACACAATAATCGATCATCATTTCCCGGTTGTCCCAAAATACATATGAATGTTTATACGCTAAGAAGGTGGAAAGCCGCGATTCTTAATAGGTGAAAGAATAACTGTTCTCTGAGAAAGTATTGGTATAACAACAAAATAATTTCAACTGTACTTCTCACTCATATGTTTCATTCAAATTTAACTGGAGGAAAGTAAATGGTATGCCATAACAAAATACGCGCTGTTTGGAAATGGTGTGTTTCAGATTGAAAGCAATTGTCTACTACCCAAACACCATATATCTAGCACCAGCAGTCACTTTATTGCTGTTTATTTATAATGTCAACGGACCGCCACCCAATCTTGTCCCGTATTCTCAGTGTGTAATAACAATCGTTGTGATAGCAAGCTCGAAGAGGGGGCCCCGAATGGCCTAGTGGTCGAAAACACTCACCGTTAAGGATCACTGCCATCTCACCTCTGTCTGCGTGGGTTCGAGTCTCGGGCTCGGCCAATGTAGGTACGTGAGAAAGCTTGCCAATAGTTTCTCGTGAGTCGGAGGTTCTTTCCGGGGTTTTCCCTGGTTCTTCCTCCACCATTAATACAGACTGCCATGTATAACCTATCTTGTGCTGAAAAATGGTGTTAAACCTTATAACAACAACAACAACAACAACAACAAGCTCGTACAGGACATCTATTACCCTCTTCGTTAGACACCTGGAGAGTTAACACTGTATTATCTTGGTAAATTCAATGTTTAGTAACTTCATTATTTTTCCTCAGTTTCGTGAAATGTTGATTATCACTCGAAAATATATATTTTATATCTTCCATTACATTTCCTTTCCCACAATTTAAGTTTAGATGTTTTTGAGATTATGGGAAGTAGCTTGGTATGCCGAAGTTACATGTATGTCATCGTTAGCATGTGTGGTATGTGCCTCATTGTGGATCTTAAGTACAAGATCGATGCCATGGTGGTTTATGCTGAATTTTTAATTCTACTTTCCTTTCCACTCTGTAAGTTTACAGTTATTTGAGATGAAAAGATTAAACATTATAATTATTACTCTATACATCACTATTCGGATCCTTTCTCTAATGCCTTTATATTGAGACAGGGCAATTTAACTATGGTAATTTCCAGGCCTATCCAATAATTTTACGGCTCTGTATTCAAGGTCATAGATTTCATTATTGTAGACTTTTGTGACCTAATTATGGTAGGCGTCGGACCAAATAATTCACTGAATTTACGTGTTGCATTTAAGTTTTTGTGTCCTTAAACGCGTAGTTGGTGCATGAAAAAAATAATACTAAAATATGATATTCTCTACCGGCATGAACTATCACTCGCTTAATCACTGGTAAAAACCTTCACAAGTTTAGTGAAAAGTAGTAGCACTCGGAACTATTTAGAACTTTTAAGTTATAATTTCAGAAATACTTTGTTTTTATACATACTGTATCGAGTATGAAGAAACAATAGAAGTGTAAAGACATTTGTATAAATTACAAAGTGAACACAAATCTTCATAAAACCTTAAAGAAATCTTTAACAGCGTAAAATAAAACATTTCCCCGACACATTGAAAAAGTTCTATGAGAGATAGTAAAATAAAACATTTCTCCGACACACTGAAAAAGTTCTATGAGAGATAGTAAAATAAAACATTTCCCCGACACACTGAAAAAGTTCTATGAGAGATAATTACACATTATAAGATTTAATTATCCCATTACTTATTTTCCGACCGTCTTGTGTGCAATAGATGGTGTGGTACCATACCTTGAGCATGACGTTTTTATCCATTATGTTTCAATTGGTTTAGATCTCAGGTATCGATTTTACAAATTAAAGCAAATTGTAAACACATTTATTACCAATCCTTATGTCACAGCTGTGAAATTGTTATCCTTAACAACTTGATCATGTCTTCATTCATTGGCCACCTTGTTGCCCAATCCTTGAGACAACGTGGCTAACATACATTGATTATTAAGTCCTTCGAATCCATGATTACCTTGGTATTTGATTTTCCGCACTAGATTATTCGCATGTTACTTAACGTGTATTTGATTTGTAAACACCTTCATCGACTGAGCTCGTCTTCTGAATGACATCTACAAAGTAATTGCTTATAAAAGAGTAAATAAGGGAGGAAAGAAAAAAATATTTCATTTCATCTAAAAAGGGACTAATCATTAGTTATCTGGAATGGACCCAAGGATTTTCTTTCGAAGTAGGAAATTTCGTTTTCTTTTACCAAATGAAATGTTTTTGCTTCAACTAATATCATGGATATACTTAGTTCTTATTTTCTACAAATCAGAACAAGATAAAATAATTTTCATTCAAAGTAATAAGTGACATATTTTTGTTAAAACGTCCCTGTGACGAACTATATGGTTGGGGTGGGGTGCTCCCAGTATTTTATTAAAACTATTATAGTTCTAGGCTCTATTTTGTTGGAAGTTAAATTTAGTGAAAGACAGATGTAAAGCTCCGAGCCCCCAGTCAGCGATGCCGACGGTTAGATGGTTAAATATACAAAAAAGGTTGAAATTCAATGAATAACAATTTAATAATAATTCAATAATCAAATGGTTCAAATTTCCAATTACACTCCTTCCACTCGACCCTTTAATTAGCTTACTGCATCACTTGATTAGCAGTGTCAGATTGATTTCCACCTGTCCTTATATTTCTACTCATCTGTTGTATCTTTCTCTCTCTTATTTCTCCCTATTCCTTCTTCTCTTCCTCCCCGACCTTTCTCCAAATTCCTTATCCTCCTCCTCGACTTTTTCACTCCTTCTCCTCCTCCTCCACTTTCTCTCCCACGACAACACTTATGTCGACTTCGACTATCTCGGCTACAGTCTCAATTCAGTCTCCAACTCTTGATGACTTGGAACCCAATGGAACCGGAAGTTAAATAGCTTACATTTATTTATAACTTACAGAAATATAGAAATCATAACCATGCTTTTAAAGACCACGATTCGCTTGAAAACTTGGATAAAACTTGGATCTTCGTGCTCAGAGTATTCCATATTGTATCGAGAAACTAGAGAAAATAGTTATCCGATCCTCTAATGAAATAATAAGCAAGTGATATCAGCTGTAGAAAATTGCAGTTTACGTCTGTATTAACAATGAGCTCTATTGGGCATATTCCGTAGTTGATATACGGTTGTTTTCCAACTGGAACCTGCTGCACAACATTCAGACAGCTGCTTATCCTTTTGCGTGCCGCATCGACATTTCAGGTGAAACCTTTGATTTTGAATCACAAAGTTTTATTTTATTTATCCTTAGACTACTACACTTTTTTTCTAACGTTCATCTCTAAACATAGGAACTTTATTGTGCAAGAAGTTCTCTGTTTCGATTTCAAGTACTAGAGGTCTTGTTCTTGATGTGGGTAGAACAAGAAAGAACAACAGACACATGGGAAGTTACTGGCATGCTTTCTCACATATCTACATTGGGCGAGCCCGAGACTCGAACCCACTCGACAGAGGTGATATAGCAGTGATCGGTACAGGCCATGCTTTAGACAACACGGCCACCAGGGGCCGCTACTAGAGATGTAAGCTTTTGTGAATATTGTAAATGTATACCAATCACTTCAATAACATCTCTTAAACTTTGCACGATAGTTTAAAATCACCTCGTATCCTGCTTCGTGTTTGTTTCATTAGAATATTTTTAAATTCATTTTTATGCCTCAGAGTGCAGTGACTAAACCATCAAATCCCTTACTTTAAGCCGCACCTGATCCGTTGACGAACAAAGATGCATTATTACGGATATACAATATGTGTTAATAATATTAGCATAGTGTTGATATGTGTAAAGATTACCTACAAACAACAGTACGATCAATGTTTATTACAGGGATGGGCAGACTAAATATTTGCAAATTACATTTCGCCCAGCCAGCGTGAGTTTTCCTTTCTGTCCAACGTGTCGGAAGATAGTGAGTTTCATTCACAATGCGAATGTACATAATGGTCTCGTTTCGTAGACATACAAAGGTAATTTACTGACGATGAGTTTAACGGTCAAATATGGAGGTTTCTTGCTTTTGAAGTCTCAATACCTAAACCACAAACACTGTCTTTTTCTATAAAAAAAATATCAAGGAATTTGCGAATTACTGCATGAAAAAATATTACTCTGATCAAGTTTAAGCAGACTTGCTTTCCCCTGTGTTAGGCAACTTAACAACAAACCTTACTCTCCCCCCCCCCCCGCACGTAATAGGAACGGGAGGCAACTTGATTGCACTCTTTCTCCCGTATAAGTGTTCTACGAAGGAGATGTGATTTAAATAGCAGAGCACTGAAGTCACTTAAAGTAGAGAGTTCAGCGTAGAGAAAATTTTTCAAAACCTCTTCCACACTGAAATGATTTAGGCTACTTTGCTTATTTCATAATGCCAAAAAAGAAAATAACCTAAAAGTAACAGAAATAATGCGCGAATAATACGTTTAGTTGGCAGTATGGAAAACTCCAGTATATAGAGGGAACTTCATGTACTGTTGGAGGTACGGAACAGTCCAGTATATAGGTGGAACTTCGTAGTTATTTTTATTTAGAGTGGCATTTTCTCACCAAACATTTTAGCATGGGACAAAAACTATGTACACCTGAAATATCTCCTTTCATAAGAAAATATTGGGCAAAAATAGCTCTTTTACAATTAAGAGTTGTTCTATGGATAGTGGATGAAAACTACAGCCCTATATTTGCAAATAAGATATTTATCTTCTGTAATCTTTCGTCATATTGTATACCTGGTAGTCATAGTTATTTTATCTTCTTAGCTAAACTTTAATTCGTAATCACGTAGACAAACGCATCATTTTTAATGTATTGACCCTTATAACAGAGACAACTGATGCTGTACAGTAGGATTGTTGATAATATTAAAAAATGCTTAACAGCCCGTCGGATTTTATTTATTTTTTGAATATACATTATACTCGAATTCTTTTCATCGGGTCAAACAGAACATGTGATATATTGATCGCCTGTAAAATGTAAAAACAGTTTTTAGTCTGCCATATTGTAAGTTCACGTATTTCCTTCCTGAGTTCATCCTATTTGAATCGATGATCTATACACTTTGCACCTCGAGTTCAGACGGCGTGATAAAAATAATATTATCTATTCTTGATTGCGAGTTTTGACCATATACAGCAGGCAAAATCGTTATATACATGTTAAAAAAAACCATTTTGTTGTTACACTTTCACAGCGGGGCTCCGGGTTGCCGAGTTGACTTAGTCGTTTTCCTTTACAGATCTCTGACATCTCACCCTCTGTCCACGTGGGTTCAAGTCTCGGGCTCGGCCAACGTGGGAATGTGAGAAACACTGCCAATTGCTTCCCATGGGACTGTGGTTCTTCCCGGGAGAAAAATGGTAAACTCCGTTTACGAGGGCTAGATACATATTGATACGTGAATACAGATATATCTAGAGGACTTTTGCCAACCTGTACACCATTTATTTATTTATTTTGACGTTTCTAAGAACAGAGAAAATAGGTAAGGTAGGGATAATGAAACTAGGTCGCTTATCAACTAGGTAGGTTGTTTTATAACTTATCCGTACTGTCACCCCAACTGTGCAGTATCTGCTGCTAAGCAACGAGAGGCTGTTCGTTTAACTTACTTATTGTGTGAGTGCTGACAAATGTGATTGAAAGTGAACATGTTATTTCATGCAAGGATAAAAAAAGAAAATGTAAAGTTTCCCGTTTGAAGCCACCATTCCCAGTTTTGGTGGCTCGATGAATACGTATCTAACTTAACTGGTTGTTGCGTTTTGTTCTAATTAGCCCACCATTCTCACATCCTTAAGTCTTTTGCTACCACAATGACATACATATCGGATGATTCTGATACTGATGAATGATGGCGAAGATTTCATTTTGTCTCAAACTCTGGATTTATTTGAAGAAGATGTTATTCTCTCACAATTTTTGTGTACGCCCGATCTAGAATTTAATATAGGATTACAGTCTACAGTATGAAATGTATCTCAACAAGCTTGAAACCAGGACAAGATCGTACCCCTCCATTTTCTGATTTGTAATGCGTTGGTGATTATAGGACACACGGTACTAATGGTATTGAAAAATGGGAACCAGCCTAGAAATGGGTGAACATTATATAGAGTATATACGGGTTTGGCTGACCAGGATTGGTTAATAATGTAAGTTATGTTTTAGGAAAAAGAATCTTTTGAGACCTTATCCTACTTGAAAGTGAAAAAAATTAGAGACATTGTTTTATTGATGGAATTTCAGTCCTTTAACAGTCTTGAGTTTGGAACACTCATTACTAAAATTAGCACCTGACTCTTTGGTGCGGAATTGAAAGCACATGTTTCAAACATATGCAGGTCCAGAAAATGCCGCGGCTCATATCCTTTCCTTTGCACAGAAGCTGACTTCCAGGTTTCATCTATACTGATAAATATAGGTTTGGTCATGAGCACTCAAAAATTTTAAGTTACTGAATTTTTAATATCATGGTATTTGCATAGGTTTACTATGGAAACTGAATTAGTACCGTGATTCCTAAAGACAGCTCCAGCAATACAGTGACTCCACATATGCAGGTGCAATTAACTTTACTATAAATGCAATCGTATGGTTCTATTTGTGGATATCAAACAAAATTAATACCTTTTTTAAACCACATAGTGACTTTCAGTGGGATATTAAACACATATTCAAAATACCAACTGTTGCCAAGAATTGGGGCGGGAAGGGGAACAGGGTGCAGATTTGACTATGTTAGGTGGAGTGTTTTGCACTTTGGTTCATATCTAAGCAATACATATATAAAATTTATACAATTTACCATTTATAGAGTAATTATAGTAAGCAATATGATATTTCCTAGTTGTGTTTTAAAACATAATGCTTCAGATATGATCACTTAGATCTCTTCCACCATGCTTAATGGAGATGACCTCTCATGACTTTACATCCCACTAATTTCTTTCAGTGAATGTTTTGAAACTTTATATTTTGCATTTTAATGGACTTATGTCTACCTTACTTTAGTTTTAAGTTATATGTCCTCTGGGAGGAATTTAAGGTACTTTTTGTCATTTAAATCTCTTTTTCTGTAATAATACATGTACATATAGATGGTCACTTGAGCTTTTACTCATTAGTTACATAATACGACAAGGCTGGTAATATATTTCAGTATTAAATTGAAGAGAGATAAATGGTGATATTAAAAAAGATGACTCTTATTACATAGCTTTATTTTAGTATTTTTTTCTTATTTTCTTAAATAAAGCTAAAATATTTAAATGTTGCCTGAAATGCACCATTGCTCTTTAGGTGAAAATGAACTTGCAATATAATTTAATATTCACTAATGTAATCTTTGACAAGCAGAACTATGCATATTGCTTACTTATGTATTGAACTACTATTCCTAGGGCTGTCAAGAAAATCAAGGGTGGATATAGGACACACGGTACTAATGGTATTGAAAAATGGGAACCAGCCTAGAAATGGGTGAACATTAAATAGAGTATATACGGGTTTGGCTGACCAGGATTGGTTAATAATGTAAGTTATGTTTCAGGAAAAAGAATCTTTTGAGACCTTATCCTACTTGAAAGTGAAAAAAATTAGAGACATTGTTTTATTGATGGAATTTCAGTCCTTTAACAGTCTTGAGTTTGGAACACTCATTACTAAAATTAGCACCTGACTCTTTGGTGCGGAATTGAAAGCACATGTTTCAAACATATGCAGGTCCAGAAAATGCCGCGGCTCATATCCTTTCCTCTGCACAGAAGCTGACTTCCAGGTTTCATCTATACTGATAAACATAGGTTTGGTCATGAGCACTCAAAAATTTTAAGTTACTGAATTTTTAATATCATGGTATTTGCATAGGTTTACTATGGGAACTGAATTAGTACCGTGATTCCTAGTATATGATCGAATAAAGGGAGGCGACTCCAAATATTCGACGCCTCTGTAGTCATTCATTATAGCTAGGGTTGTTGACACCTAGGACATACGTTGGTTTGTCATTATATCATACATTTTATTGAATCTCTGATTAACTATCAGTTGAAAGGCCAAAAGTAGAATATTGATACTATAATAAACCATGCATGAACAAATATGTTGGAATATCATTTACCTCTATCGTTCTGTTGGATATTAAGATATTACATGTAATAACAGAGCAATTGATCTTAAACGTATTGCGATTATCTACCCAATGTTGCCGAGAGACCCATGGAGGGACTCCGAATGAGAAAAAAAGACAATGATAAAAGTGAGAAGAATGAAAAAGTAAATGGTCTGTCAAAATGGGAAATAAAACTGAAGAAATTTGCCTGCAGTAAAACTAGCATAAAGAATTAAACTTAGAACAAGAATATGTAACAAACTCCAATCGACGGAACGGTATGAGAATTCCTATCTAAAGAAAGGGAGCAAACAAAAATCAGAGAAGAAGGAGAGATAACAGAAGGTGAAATGAACATCCCAGACCTTAATGAAAACTGACCCTCCACCCTACACCTCCACCCATCACACACTCACTGTCCCAGTCAGAAACAAATATTGAACAAAATCATGTACCAGGAGTTACAAAAATATAGATATACATAACATCATTCAATGCCTTTTATACTTATATGCCTGCTTCAGTTGGTGTTTTGATGACTTTGATTTATGTATCACGCATTATGTTTATATCTGTAGTTCTTGTGTGAAGGAAGTCTTATTAAACCAATACACAAAATATAAATACCAAACATCAATTTGTATTGCTTTTCCAAATTTAAACTGGCTTTCAGTGACAGCCAAAACGCACATGGTGTTGTAAAGGACCAAACTGTATTCCGAAACGTAAAAGTACATTTATGAAGAGTTGCATTAAATATTAACATTCCTACTAATGCAGTCTTTATTTCAGTACCTTTTACACAGAAGGCGACTTTGGATCAGAAATTTGTTTAGAACTTTCTTCATGGTCCGTATACAACGCCAATCACCGATATAAAACGCCTATACAAGGTACTTGAAGTATCAAAAGTGTTACCAAAGTGATTTGGAAAGTGAGGGTGTTGAACCAATAAAGTGTTTTGTTTTCATTATATCTCTCCAAAACAATACAAAAGGATAAACTATTTGTAAATACACATTAGAAAATTATCTCCATCCACTAACTCTACACATAAATGTACTATCTTAGAACAGTGTGACACCCCCACCCAGTACACTACTTTTGAATTACAGAACGTTGTAGCCATAGCTTCAATTTAGTTAAAATAAATATGTTGTGTGTGTTGCTGTTTTGCTTTTAGTATATTAGTATTCTTTGTGTTGATATTGATATACAACACACTACAAATTACAAAAAATAATGTTGCATGTATGATCAATTTATTCAGCCAATGTGGCTTTGAAAAATGCGAAGTAATTATGAAATACACAGTATTGTAAATATATTCATTCGCTCCTATTTCCAACATTAAATTTGCAGATGCCAGTGTGTGTGTATGTGTGTGTGTGTGTGTGTGTGTGTGTGTGTGTGTGTGTGTGAGAGAGAGAGAGAGAGAGAGAGAGAGAGAGAGAGAGAGAGAGAGAGAGAGAGAGAGAAGATTGGTACACTGAAATCTTACTTTTTTGTCAACACAAATAGTCATTACCGATCGGGCCAGTTTCCTACCATAAACGCTTAGATCCAGCTAATTGGTATTATCTCCAAAATGGTGGATTAGTTCGAAGCGTGTTTTGTCGTGGTGAAGTCTAATTGCAGGACAATCGGTCAATCAATAATCGATCAGTCAGTCGATCACAGCAACATATATTCAAATATCAATGTAATTGCCATAAGGAACTCAGGACAGTTGTAGATAAAACCCTTGTCGAGGTTACATTCCTTAATACTACTGTTTTTTCAAGCATCCATATCTAACACAGTATTTTATTTCGTTCATTTTCTCTGACAAAGTTTTCAATTCAAATAGTTAGCTATGTTCCTATCCAAATCAGGCAGTTTTATAACACAGGTGGAGCAAAACTATCATTATCCGAAACGTATCAAACAGTTTTATGTATCTTTCTCTGACAAAGCAGTCGATTACTTTCGCATTATTAATAAGTTTGTAAACTTTTACTGGTGCATTTCTTTTTTATAACTTTATTAATTTTAGAACGTATTCCTGATATTTATGCAGAATATTGGTGCTAGATTGGATTTCAGATCTTGCCAATTACACCACAATGAATGAACATATTTTTAGATTTATTTTTAAAAAAAGTAAAGTGCAATCGACCAGCTGCATAAAATTCTGAGATCCAGACCAGTCAGATTATACATTATTACGGCAATCCTAACTTCAAGAGTTGACATGTATTTTATATTTATTGCCGGTATACTGATATTGTGAACGTACTATATAGCTGGCATTTATTCCACTCAAGGGCATACCCAATCTGATTAAAATCAAATCTCCGCTGTCCTACGTGAAGATCTGACGACGACCGCTTAGGGGTCATGCTCTGGTGACCTTTGAATTAGCCAACGGAAATGCAGCTTTCCAAAGTCTGAAAGTGAATCAAATCGTTCGGTACACATTCATGCCGTCCATCTTCACTACTCAGTCTCCAAACGCGAAAATATTAGACTTCATCTGATTGGCTAATATAATTAGCGATTATGGTAATAACTCAGGCTACCTGAACATGACCCCTAAGCGGTCGCTGTCATATCTTCATGTACAACAGTGGAGATCTGATTATAATCAGATTGGGGAATACCATAATACTGAACGAATTCCGACCAAGTTTAGTTGTGTTCGGTATTTTAGGGCAAGGCAATCCATATAGGTTCCATAATGCCGAGGCAGCTAGTGGTAAAATGCCTTGCCCTTGAACATACTAGTGTAGCCGACCCAGGCTGATCCGATGGCAGGATTGGAAACGGCAGCCTTTTGGTAGCGAATCCGGAAAGCTAACCAGTGAGCCATTGCGGTTCCTATAATGCAATATTCGTATATTTACAAAACTTCACACCTATCTACAAAAAGAAATACATATCACTTTTGACAATATACCAAAGCCCATGTTAAAATGTACATATAAAATGATAGTTTTACCTTATCGTGCACAATATGTTTTTAATTACTGTCCCTAATAATAGATCATACGATAAACTTGGTCTTAATTCGCAACAATTTTTACTGAAGAATTATATGTATGTCTGTGCAGGTAACAGTTTTCCTTTGAATTAACGTCCCTTCCTTCTCGAAGGGAAAAAAATTTACAAAAAGAAAATGATTTTTAATCATTTTGTATCAGAGATTCTGACAAAGACAGGTTAATGGCCAATAATGAATTCGGCACAAACAACATATTGATTATGCACACAGGTAAACACAAATTTAGCAGAAAACAGAGCTGCCAACAAACAAAACAAGGCAATTCTTTGTGATTTTTTAAATGAGTTGTCGACTACCAACAAAAGCAACAGAAAAGTCAATGAGCACCTTGTAATTCCATTGAATAATTTAAATAAATAAATCAGCTCAAATTATTTACACAACTAAAGTACAGATTCCACTAGACAGATCTTAAGATAAGAATAAATAATTCTGATGCAAACAACCTTATACACGGAATATCACCTGACGTATGACTTAATGGAAATTTCCATCAAATTCGTAAATAAGGTCAGGTCTGTTTCTAAGATCTTTTTTTTCTGTTCAAATAAAGATTCTAATTTTCAAAAATCCGCGTTTCTTCCACTGTGATATCAATGTTTCACAAATTTGTCGATCCATCAAAGAGTGTATTATTTGAAAATATCATAACAGTACTAACATTTTATCAGATATGCACGGTAGGTACATATATACAGAATGTACATAAATGTCGATTTCCATTTTGCACATTTTTAGTGTCAGCCATCAGGCAAAATACAATTTGAGCAAACCATAATTCTCCTTCCCTAACGAACACGAGTCGCATTTTGTTTCTGTTGCACTGTCCTCCTGGTGGCTAACTTAGAAATTCAGAGATCTCCAACTTAAAACTCATAAACTACATGGATGAATGGAGTCCCAGGTTTGTATGGTCAGTCTCTGGACTTTTTGAGTCCTGAAGAAATATGAATGTTATAAAATTTAATGTACCACACGTAATGTCAACTGTAAAGACATTCAAGATATTGCTGCCATCAACATAAAATATTAAAGCATGCCTCATAAAGCTACATCACTCATCATGTAACGAACGACGAATAAGTGATATCTGACCCACTCTTAATATCACAACACCAACAGACGATTATAGAGTGCAATCTCTTTGTCTTTATTTGCAAATGTAGCCGTGATTGATTAATACTGTGTAAAGGGACATTTGTAACTCTCAAGTCTGAAGTTTTAGCACGGTGGAAATGAAAGTTTCTCAGTTTGTTTATTTAATATAAGAAAACATACACACACTAAACAAAGCAGAAGTCAGAGTCCAATTTAAAGACCAGCAATCAGTTACAGCATACAGTATTGTTTAAATTGTTTTATATATTTGGTAAGGTAAATTACCGTTTCCTTTGCTATTACAGAAGTCCACTTCAAAATATTATATAGATGCCCATAATAATGTGACTCCATAAATTGTCGTGGTAATCAAATTCATTACTTTTGCTAAAATAAGAACGTTTTTCTCCGTTTTATGAACTCGTATATATACCTTTGATTATCATGGGGTGACATTGTCTTCATATATGAATCATTTACGTTGGGTCTGTATATTCGAAGTTTGTGGACTCCACAAATATTGGTACGACACTAATAACAGTCAATTCAATGCAAATGTTCCCACCAGATTTAGGAAAACTTTTAGCACTTGCTCAAAGCTTTAAACCTTTGTTGTTATGCCACAAAATTACTTATATCCTCGTTGTTTTTGTTGAGAGAGAGAGAGAGAGAGAGAGAGAGAGAGAGAGAGAGAGAGAGAGAGAGAGAGAGAGAGAGAGTTTCTGTTTCATGTAATCATTCGGCATGTGTGTAAAAAGCTGAATGCATACATAGATTATGAGATGAACATAAAATGACACTTCTTACTTTCCACCATACGTTTGTGATGATCTCATAAGGTCATCAGTTTTAGGTAAAATCATCATCATCACTAGGAGTTGCAGAGGTTAAAAAAAAGCCGGTTGGATCAATGCATTATGCCCAGTGCAATATACAAACAATACGTAGCAACTTGATAGGAAAGATTTTGTGTTTTTGTTTATTGACATATTAGAACTCTTTGAAAAAAAGAAAGTAATTAACGATTACATAGCTCGCATCTTCAAAGCTTTTCATAGTCTCCAGCGGCCATGCAGAAGAAACGTTCCTGTCAAAATGATTGAGTCGTAACAAAATTGGGGGCTCGTCCCGTATACCAATTGCTCTAAAATATTTAAGAAAACCTTGTTTTTAAAATTTAAATTCACTTGGCTACGGAATTATCTAAGTCCCAGGTATTTTAATTTCAGTATTTGAGAAATCTATAGTTAAAGCAACAAGCTTTCACAGCGTTATCTAAAGTGTCGAACTTTATTTTCAATCCTACCCAGGACGAGTCAGAGTACAGGATTAATCTGATTGAAATCATTTTTAAAGTCAGGATCTGAATTTATGACTTCAAGATCTAATTCATAGCATTTTTAAAAGAAATGATGCGTACCTAAGTGATACTAAAGAAATTTATCAACTGATCTATGTTGAACGTTTGCGAGCCTCGAAGCAAGGGTGGTCGACATTGGTCAAAATTAATTTTAGATTGAATACAAAAGATTCTTAAATCTAGAATCATTTTATTGTCCAGTTTCTTTTCTACAGTTCTTAAACCTTTGTCGATATTGCTCAGGTATGAACTCATAAACCTTCACGATACATTTCTTAACTTCATAATAATTAGCACTTTGTTGCAATGACAGTGAAGTGTAGACTGAAACATTGAGTCCAATGCTCTCTTGGCCATTTCATATTATCAGCAATTTTCCCAAAATGAGGAAACTATTGATTTACTTCTTTTTCTTTAAATGGTGTTACTAACCTCATTTTTTCAGTAACATCAAACCTGAACCACTTATGTAAAGGGGCGAGTGTCCTCCTCCTGCCAGTTCTTATTCTTTTGATTTTATTTGCATTTCTTTTCTTCCCTATGAATTTCGATTTCTCTTTCTTTTTTCACTCTGCATTCGCATTTCTCTATCTTCCTTCTCTCTATCTGCGTTTGCATTTGGTTCTTTTCTCTCACTTTGCATTTGAATTTGCCGCGAAGGCATTTCTCTCTCTTCTCTCTGCATTTGCATCTTTTCTTTCTGAAGCTGAAGCTTTCTTAAATTTAATTCCATCTTAGATACAATTCTTTTAATTTCCTATTCTAGCCAGATACAGACTTACTAATCAAACTCTAATCACTTTGAACAAAAATAATTTTCCAGCAAACATTGGAGCAAAATAAGTTTGATTCCCTGTTTACTATATATATATATATATATATATATATATATATATATATATATATATATATATATATATATATATATATATATATATATTAGCACGTATGATACCATTGGTTGAACATCAAGCGACTTTCGGCGACAACAATTGCCCAGAGAATATATTTAGTTTGACCCAAAATTAAAATAATATTCCCAACCATTTCTGTTATTAGGTAAATCTATCAACTGTTCATAAGCATGAATGCTAAAGTCAGAAAGAAAATCAGTAGTCAATGTCCCTTCTTGTAATACCTTTAATTTTGTATGGCTGGGGACTCGGAGGCTGAGTTGGATGAGAAACTCGAGTGCTAAAGATCTCTTGATTTATATACCATACCATTTTCGACGCCCAGCTCTACGATCTCCTTTAACCCACTCTTCAATGCACATTCACGCTCTGAGGGCGAAATGTTATTGTTAAAGTGGTTACGGATTCTACAGTGTATGTATTTATTCCCCGTTCTGTGTCATATCGATCTTCCGTCATAGTGACTGATACAAGGAATGATACAAGAGAACTGCGTTTTTTTGATGTTTATAATCGAAATTCCAAAACGAAAATTTATCATTTCTTTCGATTTTTGCATTAAATGCCCATTTCTCTTATGAGTGAGAATATTGTTGAAGGATTTCTAATTTTTATTTCTACAGATTAATTATTTATTGCATCTAAGTTTAATATACATTTGTTTGATACTGTCCCTCTCTTTATCTAAGTGCGAACTTTCGTTCTTTCTTGTATCTGTGGAATGAAGAAAACCCCAACAATTTGTTGTAGAGAGAGAGAGAGAGAGAGAGAGAGAGAGAGAGAGAGAGTACATCATTTACAAAATAGTTAACATAACTGTTTTCATTTAACAAGTTTCATCTGTTGATAAGAATTTAGTCAAACGTGCTTAAATTACAAAGTAGAAGAAGGGTGTTTCTCTGAGTCAACTCTACGTTGAAAATGTTTATATTCTTCATGATTACACGCATGCCAGTTTAATCATAGTGAAGAGGTATACATACGAGAGAGAGAGAGAGAGAGAGAGAGGGAGAGAGAGAGAGAGAGAGAGAGAGAGAGATTAACCTACCTTATATACTCGCATATATGTCGTATCCAACAGTAAACCAGCTGGTTCGGGTCTGGGTCTTTGCAGTTTGTTAGGAGTAATAGGTAGAACAAACAAGATAGACCGTAATCTGCAGGCACATTATGCTCGGCAGATCAGGATATTTGTTGTTTATAGTTTGACTAGACGTATAGGTAAGTATAGACGGTACTTTTGAGCTTGGGTTCTTACCTATAATTAAGTGAGCGACCAAATCATAAAACTAACATGTTTTACATAAGTAAAGATGAAACAGATTTCAAACTTTGAAAGTTATTAAAATGTATTATGTCTGATCACAGCCTACTGCGCATGAGCTCAAATTCGTATTCAACAATTTTCTTTACTGCATTTCCTTCTTTGACTATATCCCGGTTAAATTTCTTACATAATCATCTAATGTATATGTATGAGCTCAATTTCAGAGTTTTATTAACTGGCTTACATACAGATACAATCAAACGAAAATACCGGATTCTAATTAAAAAAGACCTGCACATTTTCTCAAAACGTTATCGTGACTCTTTTGCGAAAGAGCGAGCGTGTTCTCTTCTCAATGGAATGGTATCAGCACCTTAAAGCGAACGTTAGTTCAGAGCAGAGAACGTACGATGGCTGACTCTTAAGTTTCAGAAATTTGCTCTGTCCTCCACTGACTAGGACAAGACAATCTATTCCTACGTATCAAAATGTGTGAAACTTTCAAGATATGTTGCTTCAAGTGACAGAATACAAACAAGTTCATTTAAGCATAATCCCAGTAATTGTTTAGAAAAGATTTTTTTATAGTTTAAAGCTTAGACCTGTGGTTAACATCTAGGATTAACACACCAAGCCATCATCCTTTGTTAAGTACGATACTAGTCTGGAAAATATATCCAGTTTGTAGCAATAGGATATTGCTACTTCCGGAGACGGTGATTATTATTATTATTATTATTATTATTATTATTGCTGCAGATATTATTATTATTATTATTATTATTATTATTATTATTATTATTATTATTATTATTATTATTATTAATATGTAATCTGTATGTTGTTTACACATACACATGTGTATGCTCCTTAGAACATTGATTGTCTATTTCCACGTGGTTCGGGACTTGGACTGTTCATTTGTCCACAAATAGTAAATGTGGTGTGAGACAAATCTTAGAAAATATTTCACATAAATACATTAATTGTGTAGGAACAACGCAGATTAAATATCAGCCAAAAGAAATAAGATACATAAATTAAGTATTAATTACATTTATTTCATTTGAATAGAGAACTTTTAAAAATATAAATGGAAGTCATTGAATATAAATTGAACATGTATTACTTATGCATAAAAAATAGTTAATATAATTGATGTTTATTCGGTTCAAATATATTTATTAAATATACATAGGAAATAGTGAACATGGGCTGACCACGTGTACGGATTGTTTGATTCTGGCAGCTAGGCAAGGCCCATCGATCCATTTCATTTCACATGAACCCTTCAGTTTCAAATGTGCACCAATAAGCAAATGTGTTGTGAGCGAAATGCCTGAATTATTTTTTTTTGTCCAAAAGTATAAATTTCTTGATATTTTCATAGACTTCCTGACAGAACCTGACTCAAATGTTTATAAAAATACATTTATATAAACGCTGATCATCCAATTAAATTTCGAATAATGCCTTTCAGGTCGAGCAGCTTTTGAATTATCAGAGGAATTTGAGTTCATTATCTTTCGTAACCCAGATCATGAATCAGGTTTTGCATCCAACATTGAAATTTTATATGATTTTAAAGATAATATGAAAGAGTCAATGCTGAAACTTTAAACTAACGTTTATCATAATAAATAGATGGGAATATTGCTATTAAAATCAAGCTTTTATCATTTTCTAAAATGTTATTGCGTTTCTGCATAATACGTAATAATGATTGAGCATTTTGCAAGAAAGACTGTGGTATTCGGTTATCATTCCAGTAATGCCGGTCGAGTAGAACACATTTTTGAATTATCGGAGACATTTATCTTCAAGGATATAATTTTGTAAACCAGATTAAGGAAATGGATTTTCCATCCAATATTGAAATATTATGCGATTTTGTATCAGATGACAAAGATAATTTACCGATGTATCTCAACTCTAATGTTTATCATAGTAAATTTATGCGAACACAGATATTCATATCAAATTTACGTTATCTGTGAAATATTTGTATGGATGAATTTGCATTTTGCAATATTAAAATGGAGGAAAGTATACTGCAGGCCTTCGCAAAATACCAGCGTTTTGCAACTGTCTGCTTTAGAAACTGAAAACAATCGGAAATAAGTTATTTGGAGAGTGAGTCTTCTATTTTGAATTAGGTGCGTTCGCTTGGTGTTAAGAGGAATAGCTAAATATTAAATACCATTTACAGGAAACTTTTTTTTCTGATTCAATACCCACAACAATATGGACGGTGACATTCTATTTTTAAATTTTGTCCCTTCCTGCCGACGTGTCCCAATAATTTGTGAGAGGTGTACAATAATTCGATGCTAGAGGACCGTCAGAGACCTTGTTTTGAAAGCTATAAAGGCATACTTGGTAATGTCCTATTTTTTTAACATTCGTTTTACCACCTTGATCCTCGCATCACGTGAACACTGGGTCAATGTTATTGGAGCCAATGGTGCAAAACATGCTACAAATTTGTCACCTCTTTAACAGTATATTGTTTATTCATCTGAGTGTTTCTACGGTCACCCGTATTTTAAGCTATGCATAAACCGTGGAAAATTGGTATACATATTTGCTTTCTTTTTCACACACGTGAAATAATTAAATCAGTTAGACACTAATTGTAACTTTATTATATATTTTGTTTAAAAATCTAACTGAAGCAAAACAATATTACTATTATATAATTTCCTGGCCGAACAATTTACTCTTTATAGGTAAATTTTCGCGTCATTCTATATTTGGACTATTTTAGCAACATGATCAAGAACCGCGAAAATTTAAAGTCGTGCAGATCTTTGGAATTTAAAATTATATATCCTCGAAAGAGATTAAATCATGCAATTACACACGCAAATTATACAATTCCAATAAGATAAACGCAATAACATTAGAAAACGATCAGCTCGTGAGTTTATGAATTATATAATATTTTTAGATTATGATTAGATGTTATAATGTAGAAATTGTTGATGGTGAAACTTATGTACGTCTGAAATAACAAAACAGATGTTTTGATACACGAGCGTTTTTATGTGCTTCTGAGCAAATGTACGGAACCACGATTCAGTCACCATGATGTCGGAAATATCAGTTAACAGTAAACATATTACCTGGACAAGGGAGAAATCAAAATGCGGTCGTCCTTTAATTCTATTAAGGGTTAATAATTCGTTCCGATTAAAAACTCTATCAAAATACTCCTTGAATATGAACTGTTCATGAAAGACCTAATAATGTATATTTTCATTTTCATTTTGCAGGAGACCGCTCTGGTGGCCTAGTTTTTAGAGCGTTTGCCTCGGATGTGGGATGTCGTGGGTTCGAACCCCGGCCGAGTCATACCAAAGACTTATAGAATTTGTACTAACAGGTGCCTCGCTAGGCCTTAGCATTACGAGGTTAGTGTTAGGACTGGTATATAAACTGACACACTGCAGGCATCGTAGCCATATGATTGACATTTTTTAAAGCTGCGTTAAAAATCCAACACACACACACACACACACACACACACACACACACACACACACACACACATTTTGCAGAAGTCCTCGTTTTATGTGATGTCACACTGTCTACAGTGTCAGTTTTCCCTTGGTATCCCATTTTCACTTTCTGCAAGTTTTGAGTCAGTAATTACGTTCATCCTTTGTTTTAACCGATAATTCGGACTATTTGTGTAAATATAGCCTGACTGTCCGTATTGTACCATTGATTGTTGAGACTATTTGTGTTAATATGACCTGGTTGATCGTAATGAACCATTGTTTACAGTCTCCATGTTTCTGTAAATTATCATGTGCGTCTTTCCTTTTTTACAATACTATAGACCATCAGCGCATTCAATAATCATGTAGAATTTAACAAAGAAACTTCATTTATAAAAAACTGAATATACAATTAATACAATCCAAAATTGAATAAAAGCAATAATAATAATAATAATAATAATAATAATAATAATAACAAAAAGGAATGAGCTTGAGATACTAAGAGCGATATGATGCTTTCATATTTTTTGTGAAATAGGTTGATAGTGTACATTTTTATTCAACCATGAAATATCACAAAAGACTGTATGTAAAAGTATTTAACCACCAGGTTGCCAAATTGCTGTATAAATTGGCAATTAACAATTGGCGTTTTACCTTGGGAAGGGATAATCATAATGCGATCAATATTTCTTTCTGGAAAGGGTCTGAGAGCCGTCCAGGATTAAGCAACGAACCGCTATTATTTCTGCTTGTACTATCTGGGTCTGAACTGTTCATTATGACAACATACGGTTTGTCTTCAATGTCATTTACAAGTTAATGAGAGTTCCAGTACTGCTGCGTTTGAGAACTGCTCCTTCGTGCCACTCGTCTTCGAGCACCATCTCACCTTTCAGCTGACACCGAATGCAATCAGTAGCAACGTGAATGGTACAGCTAACAACAAGGCGAGTTACATAATAAGTAGTATCTCTCTGGAATTCGACGTCTGGCACGCATGGCCATGCAGCAGTTCAAAGTAAAGGTGGCTACATTGTAAATCAGAGTTCTATGCCACCACAGGGCGGTACTAAACAAAAGCGACACAATGTGTAACAAAACCCTACCTACGAAAAGTATGAAAGCGGTGGCCATACTCTTTAAGGACCATATGCAAACGAAGCTGGTGGAGATCGATGTTAGTGCATTCTACCAAAACATGTTTCCCCTTGTAAGTCATGGAAAATGAGGGCCAGGGCTGTAACACTGAAAACCGAAGAAAGAAAAACGACCCAGGCTGCAGGCATATTGAACGTGTACATATATTTCATAATGGACGCAGTACCAGATTTGAGGGCATGCTTACGTTAATCAAGTGTTAACTTGACCGGCATTTTACATTTCTTACAGCAGCACTGAGCCATGATTGCTGACCGAGGCTTCTGTGGTAAGAGCGTGTTTGCCTGCAAACTCTTGCTCATTTAAGGGCCTTTCTGATTACATGATCATAAAAAGCGCTACTTTGCGTCTCAACAAGATTTTCGAAGGGTCATAGGCCTGCAGCAAAAAGACCCTGGGAGCTATGATCTGAATCTCCTGCTAGTGGGTCCGCTACAAAGTTTCTGGAAGCAACCACGCTGTTTTCTACTCAACAAGTGTGTCTTCATTTCTGGCATTCAGCATAAGGAAACGGCACTTACTAAGCTTGTCTTTGTCAGCCGCTATGCTGCATTAGCGTGCGGGTAAAAACACGAAAGAACAAAACACTTGCTCTCGATTTCCGTGCGGAGGCCTTGTTTATAGTCCTCTTCTACTGCAATGGCAACGACTCATTTAGGGACACGATCAAAGAAAACGATATCATTGAGATCTTACGTCGAGAGGAGGCTACGAGTTGCTTAAAAGGGAAAGTTTCAGATAGCTCCTTCTACGTACAGAGTAACCAGTCATCCTACTAGTTGGTTTCCACTTTCGCTTGAACACCGGGCACTTGAGTGTCCCGCTTCGGTGATGTGGTGACTTCATATTTTGTGCCTTGCCACGCTACTACATGCTAACAGTACTTACCCTCACAGCGAGAGCTGTTACACCTCATCGTTACCGCCTGTCCTTGCTAGTTGCATTGGGCATAATACATAGGCTGGCTTCTTACCTTTGAGGGTTACAGTGCAATGAGCGATAAGAGGCAGAAAACGTCTAAGCCATTTACGAGGTTAAACTGGGGTTCAGAATGACTGTTTCTGTTGGGTAGTCTCTTATGTTTCTGTATACGTCAATTGTAAGTCACATTTCCCCATCGACAGCTGCAAGGACATTGTGAGCTGTTGAAACGAGAATCCTCTCATATGGTTCTTCGAAGAGCATCAGCAGCTACCTCCACTTTAGGTGCAGCCTGGATACTAGTATGATAACCTACCGGCATGTTGAAAAAAAGCAGAATAAAATATAGAAATGATGAATGGGACTTTGAAATTGAAGTCAGAAGTCTTATCACAACCACATCGGAACCGTCAACCGAACTGATGGCAGAACCGTCTGAGGGAATGATGCAGGTCGCTAATGTTAAAAGCTTACGTAGAGTTTTGTCCGGTAAAAACAATCCAACAAAAAGTATTTAAAAATCCTGCTTTGATGAAACAGCCTTGGTCTGAGAAAAACATCGACACCCACACCACTCCTGCAGGAACAGCAGTACAGGCTAGTACAGTACGAGAACAAATAGTACGATGCCAGCCTATGCTCCCCCGATCTGCTTACCTTTGGCGAAAAGTCTCTCATACGCCTTATTCATCGGCTCGGCGTTTCAAGCGGCATGCAGCTGTTCAACTTGTTTTCTTTCATGGAGACTTTTGAGATACTCGTTGCGCTTACGTTAATAATCAGTATCAATTTATCAATAGTTCTGTTGTAGCGAACGAGATCCTCGTTGGGTATATTTCTTATCTATCTGATAGAGGATGAAGTTTAAGCCTGAGAATGTGAGGGCGTTAATAATTGCCCCGACAAACAAGAGACAGCTGACAGAACGGGTAGCGAACGAGATCCTCGTTGGGTATATTTCTTATCTATCTGATAAAGGATGAAGTTTAAGCCTGAGAATGTGAGGGCGTTAATAATTGCCCCGACAAACAAGAGACAGCTGACAGAACGGGCTTACCATAACTTGAAGAATTTGCACGTCCGTAAGAACTGGCGACTAGCGGCGCTTAAAAAGATACACCCAAAATACGGCCCGTTGGTTAGTGTCGAGCCCATGCTTTCTGACTTCTACACGAACTACACACAATCGCCCGAACATGAAAAACATACGAGACGATGTTTGTCATTAGAGGGATCGCCACTGTGGGCTTCGTGGTCTATAGATATTTATGACAGAGAAGCGATCCAGGACGGGTACGTTTTACAGTGGTAAAAGGGAACTGCTAGCATACATACCAAAAAACAACGTTAACTGTGGAAACGACCGAGAAAACGCGATGGATAGTATTGTCGCGGAAATAGTCTAATCCACTGGGGTTAATGGAAGGACGTAGCAATTATCAAAATCTGGCAGGTACCTCCAAAGTTTCAGAAGCTTTGTCAGAACACGGCTTAAGAAGCAGCACATGTTGCAGATTTACCTACAATCCCACAACAGCAGTTTGATGTCCAGCTCATCACGAGCTGCCTCTGAACGACCGTTTGTTTCGCACAACAAGGCTTGGCCGAGACAAGCGCCGCACAAGTATGCGGTGACTGATTAACTTCGCTAGTCGTTAAAGGAGGTCCCGCCCTTGCAATCGTTTGCCGATGGTAAAACATTATTTCAAGCGCTAGTGTAACCATTCCTCCTCCCCTATGGGCTTCTGCATTCACCGGGTCAAATATGGCTACCACCGTCCACTTGATCGTGTCCAGGCTTTGAGTGACAAACTTGTCACGATTTTTTCCGAGGGCAGGAGACATCAAAAATGGATGCCGCTTGCACGTTGCTCATCTGGTTATTAAAACCAGACGCATCCGCTCCACCACCACCACACACAATGTAGTCATTCATCACGTTGATGTCATAAAGCTCCGATGTATCTTCATCCTCAGTGAGGACGGCGCTGTCGACTCAGCCCCGTCGACAACACACTTTTGTTTGGTACTGCGAAAGTTGCGATATCATCCCATGTCAGTGGGTATAGGTACAGGATACGGCACTAGCGCTTGAAATAATGTTTTACCATCGGCACTTTGGACTGCTTGAGGTCGATAGCGCTTATACAAGCAAGTTTCTTGTTTGTTTTACTTCTTTGTTGCTCGCGCTTGCAACAGCGCTTTCGTCTCTGCTTTCAGCTCCTTCACCTCAGTTTTTGCAATCCCCGTATAAGCTACTTGCACTCTGTTTAGTCGGTCTTCTAGTAGCTGCAGCGCTTCCTAATTCCTAGAGCGTGGAGGTCGGGCTTCCTGTGAGTGCTGCTCCCTGTGTATTGGTCCGACTTATTGGCAATAACTGATGTTAACATAAATTATTTCAAGGACAATCAATGTTTCATTTATTTGAGGTAAAAACCGATTTCCCCATTACTATATATTACATTTTTCGCTTTCTTAACGTGTTTAGCGGCCAACAGTTGACTGCACGTAATAGATTTAAAAGGCATTATAGTAAACACATGATAAAACTGCATGTTAAAGTGTATGCTGTTAAACATATTCTTTGACGGTACTTGATCCTATAGTCCTGTTACTTTATTTTCACATATTTAACAATTTAAAAGTCCAGTGTTTCAAGTCTTCTCCTTTCCCTCTTTGGCTAATCTTTCTGTTGGTGCTGGCTTAGGTGTAATGCAACTTACGGGTTGGTCTGCAACTTCTGGTGTTTTAGCCACCAGGTTGGGATTTTGAATGTACTGGCTGGTTATATCTCAGTGGAATATCATGTACAATGTCCCGCATTTATATTTCAAATTGTATATTTGCTTTAAGAGCAATCAAATTATCTACAAGACAGTATCTTTATTTACCAGCTACTATGGCATGATAGAATAAAGATCCAAACTCTAGATGGATAAATTATTGTACCCATTTCCATTTTCCAAAAGCTATGTTGATTTTTTGGCTCAAATGCGCTGAAGTTACTACTTTTGCTGTAATGGTATTCCAAGCACGTCAAGCACAGATCGACTTGAAACCGTGACTGTGCGAGTGAAATGGTTTTGATCTAAAAGAGGATCCACCGATTATGTTGCGCGGTCGTGTGTGGAATATGGATATGGAGAATGTAGTGTCGTTTGATATGGTAACGTGTTATCCAGCTAGTTTTCTCGGCTATGGAGAATGTGCTCCGTCATTTGTTCGATTTGGCCATTTCACACATGAACTTGTGCACGTGGCTGTCATTATTGCACTGCCAGATTTTGATGTAACTGGATTTGCTGAAATTTGTTCATCAGGTTAATCAATCTGCGGTAACTTGCAGTTTGACGCGCAGCGCTTTCGCTAAGTTGTTGAACGCTGTTGCTCCTTTCCAATACTCACTTGGGCTTTAATAAATCTATTCCATAATACCTCCTGCCCAACATTAACCTTTCATCGCCCATGTTATCAACCACCGTGAGTTTTTTTTCCTTCTCTTACACGTGCATTTTTTAATCGATTTTGACTTGTGAGCCAGCTTCACATCGGAGATGTTGTTTGTCCGCGCTTTTGTAGGCAAAACCGTGAACATAGCAAGCTTGATCAGCTTATTAACTTGAATTTCGCCAAGGTGCTGTCGGTTTTGCGGATCAAGTCGAATATCTAATCGTGTACCTGGACCGCAATAATTATATCGAGGAAGATGTTTTTGACCATAATGTTTTGCCCATGGAGTTCCTGGCAGTTTACCAAGCGCCGCTGCAATATCGCCACCACCGTGGACTTGTCCAAGACAAGGCGTCTGTGCGCTGATAAAGTTGTAAAAAAAAATTGTACCACACCGCGCACATTTACCTATGATTGGGTGTCTGGGATTGCGCGTCATAGCCATAGTGGGATTATTATCCTTGATGACAGTTTTACATCAATCATAATATGAACTCATATTATAATTGTATAATGTCAGACTCCAACATGGAAGTGATTGACTTTTCAGCGACACGAGAACGACCCACACTTAAGTATCATCCAGTGCTACCAAATTATATTCAAGAAATTATTATTGGGCTGTCGGAATCCGGTCAAATTCAACTGTTATTAAACCTGATTATGAGATGCTTGAATTTGGATAAGTTTTATCTGGTTGCACCGTCAGCAAAATTGTACCCTGGCCTTCCCTGTTCCTTTTTATCTAAAATATTTATTTACCAAGCGAGGAGCAAAAACTGTTAAATTCGTCCGAAAACGTCTTAAGACACAAACTCTAATGGCGTGGCTCATATATGTATTTTCAGGTCACTGCGATGTACGAGTGTGAAACAAATGTCTTACACGTAGGCCTTGCTCTCTGGCTTTGTCTTCTATTTTATCACTATACCATCTCATGACTCACATATTAGGACCCACGATGCTAATTCAACGCTCATTTTAGATCTATGTAAGCACCATGATATTACTAATTCAATACCTTTAAGCTTCTTTATGCTCATGATTCGATCTATATCTATCATTATAGACACATCCTTGCTGACTTTCTTTGTGGAGAAAACCATATGAGCCACAGAGTTTTCTGGATCTACCTGTGTTTGAAACATGTGGTTTCAATTTCAAGTCTGTTTCATCTTTTAGTCAGGTTCCAATTCTTTTATACCATTAGTATGGTGAGTCCTATAAGTTAGTCCACGCTAATTATTTAAATATTTATCTTTTTCGGTCCTGTTCTTATAAATTTCTATCTGTTTCTCTCTATTTGCAGGAGGCTAACAGTTTGAACCTCCCGTCATGCCTAAATTCTTTCGAAGAAAAGCTGCCGTTTTGGCAATTTTCATCGTGTTTTGCTTTGTCTGGACGGTCCACCATTATTCAAGTTGTGATGGCAATTGTGATAAATTGTCTTTTATTCGAAATACCTTCTTCTCATTTACTTTTAATTCAACACAAACACCGAATGAAACACGCAAGGAAAAAGTTCCAGCCAGGAAACATACAAGACTTGTAACAGCAGTGGACTGCAAGCGTATAATAGAGGGACAGAAAGAGGAAATTACTAATGCCACCACATGGATGACAAATCATTCCAAAAATACAGTTCCTGATGCTGAATATTTAAATTTGACATCCGATTGTAATGCCTACAAAAGGGAAAGAGGCTTCCTGGACTTCATCGTGACTGAGGAGGAGGAGGAGAAATTTCCCATTGCCTATAGCATTCTTATGTACCAAGAGGTGGAGCAAATGGAGAGGCTCCTGAGGGCAATTTACAGACCTCAAAATATCTATTGTATCCACATTGACCTTTCCTCCGCAAAGGAGGTTCACAATGCGTAAATGCCATTACTGGATGCTTTGATAATGTTTTTGTGGTTTCCAAAAAGGAGACTGTTGTTTATGCTGGGTTCATGAGACTACAGGCAGATATTAATTGTATGGCCGACTTATTGCATCAGAAGCGGGAGTGGAAATATTTGATAAATCTTCCGAGCCAACAGTATCCAATTAAAACAAACCAAGAAATAGTGAAAATTTTACAAATATATATAACGGTGCAAATGACATCGAGGGGATGACAGGTAATCGCATGCTTCCAAATCGATTTAAATACGTTCACAAGTACGTTCCACAAGACGAAGGGAAGGCAAAGATTTATAGGACAAATGTAACAAAATCTGATCCCCCTCACAATATAACAATTGTAAAGGGCAGTGCATATGGCATCTTTAGCAGGAGCTTTGTTCAGTTTGTTATTAATGATGAAAGGGCACGAGATTTGTTGGAGTGGTGCAAAGAAGTCTTGAGCCCTGACGAATATTACTGGGCAACGCTAAATCATAACCCACATCTTGGTGCACCTGGCGGTTATAAAGGTAAGGTCACTACAACATAAATATGTGTTAATTTCATACACTAAGTTGTGTTTCGCTTACTGCGGAAACGATGGCTTATAGAAAGTTCATTTCTCTTCACCAAACGTCTATTATCTTAGACTGACTCAGAGCAGTACAATACGCAAAACGACTGTTACAACTTAAATGTCACGTACTCAGTAAAAAACTCTTACCAGTAGTTATATGAGCCTTCCTGGCCTCAAATGATTCCTGTTAGAGGAACGCGATATTACCGGTATACAGTTTACCTTGCTAATATTTTCATTTGATATGCAGCACGGTACTTTTCACTGTACCGGTACATCGATAGCTTCCATTGCCAAGAAATGTACAAAATTTCTTAGAAATCTTGTTACAAATTTCTTGATATTAACAGCATGTTTCCATTTGTTATGACAACAATTTTTTTTAAAAAAAACATTATTTGGGGGTGGAGTTGCCAAACAATTGTATTTGTGACAATTTATTTGAAATATTACAAATATAATTATATGTATAATCCTTTAATTACATGTTTGACACATGTCACTTGGTGGCCAAATTGGATGTTGTGAAAGATATTGGGCTCAAATATAGCTTTTTAAAAACGTTTCTTTTGCAGCGTATATTAATGTGTTGAGTTCGTATATTCCTTTGTAAGACTGCGAATCATCCTTATAAATTTACTAGATCAGTTCCTTTCTGTTTAAATTTTACGTAAGTTCTCGAGTACATTAAATATTTTCTCCTTTGTTGAGTAATTGTGTTGCATGATTACTGGTACTGTCTGCTAAATATCTTGCCCGGGTAGTGCCATCCCACTAAAAATTTCCCTGCCTATTATATCAATAGTATATCTTGTAAATTGTAGGCTTCGGTGTCAACACGTCCTATTTTTATCAACAGGTTTTCTAATGTCAGCACACTGTTATTTACAGGGTGTTAACTATAATGCGAGAGTTGTCATCCCACTTTTCTTTCAATTTTTGGATTACAACTTATACATCAATGAACATACGCATAGCAAATTCATCTGCTATAAGGTACTGGCCATTTAATATGGCGGATGATGCGATTTTCTATTCAGCTGAGACATCTTATTTTATTGCAAACCAATTAATTTTAATATAATGGATATAATATGTTGTGATTTTGCTATAAAGGTGACCCAGATATTTTCCAGCAATTAACAGACGGAAGCTTGTTTTGTTTTATTTTTAAAAACGTTTCAGGTCCCTGCCGGAGATCATTAAATCGTTTGTGGTTACCACTCTATGGGTGTCACTACCTACCAAAAAAGAAGCAAAGCCAATAAGTTTTGCAAAATTCAAAATATTTATATATTTCACTAAAATACAAAAGGAAAGAATTATAAATAACGTACAGTATTGTATAAATTCCTATTTCCTGCATTGTTCGAATCAAACGTTAAGAATTGTGATTTCCGCGTCTATTATCTTTTGTATGGAAAGATAATGTGTAAATTTTCAGACACGTTACCTCAAGCTTTCAGTGATTATAATGTATTTTGAAATGGCAACAAATCAACCGATTCAAACTGGCTAATCAATAAATCGGTCACGAACCTTTCTTAGAAACACGCATGACATCCATTCATATTACTCATGGCCTGTTTGGACCAAGTGATGTGTTTTTTCCGAATTGCTCAGTACACGGACCTTGGGATTATAAATGAAATAGTATACATTAATCATGATTCATTCTAGAAATGCAAAAACCCGTTCAAACAATCGTAGAGTTAAAAATGTCATTAACCAAATGATTATTAAAAAATATTATATATATATATATATATATATATATATATATATATATATATATATATATATATATATATATATATATATATATATATATATATATATATATTTGAATCCCAATGTCCTTGAATGCTTTACGATAAATCCGTTCAGCGACTAATATCCGAATGTGTTTGAATATATGATACAGCACTGTAGTTCCAACAAATGATTTTAAAATAAATAAATAAATGAAGCAACCTAATGTATCTCTTCCAAGTCCGGTTTGTAATCTCTTTGAATATGTGGCACAGCACCGTAGTTCCAAAAAATGAAGAGTAAATGAAACAGATAAATCAAGCTACTCAATGTATCTCTTCCATGTCAAGTATGTAATGTCAAGAAATATTAATCCTGTATAAATATCCTTTTACATAGGACGATAATACGAAGTAGCAATACAATATAATACGAAGATTTTAAACGAGTCATTATGTACTTAGAAATTCTCAACATTTAGTTAATAAATCAGCTGATCTACACTAGCTTATCAGGAATTAAGACAGTCTGACTTTGGGTGTAATTTTGAATTGTTTCAGTACATCAACAATGGATTTTTATGAATCAGTTCGACGTGTAGAATTAGTTTCAAAATTTTAAATGATTGGAAGACATTTATGCAAATTGACAGTTATTAAAAGTACATTCAGTATCTACTATCTGTAATGCGAGAATGCATTTACATTTACAACTACATTCTACAGAGTCAAGTGAAACGCAAAGATCTATGGCATCCTAAACAACATGGAGTTTTTGTTGGCACAAACTGTTAATTTGTGTTGTTATCTGTATTTTCAACTTGAAAATATAAAAAGAATAATCCTGGTTGCTTGAGTTTACTCCTGCTTGAAATTTAAACTCGTTTTAACACATGTTATAGGCGTCATATAGCCTTCTTGCCATAAATTTAAATTTATTTTGAGTAATAGTCTTGTTTGCTTCTTTTCTCGTTGAATATTCTTATATCAAGCAAATGTTTCACCATCTTTTATAAATAGGCTATTTTTCAATTAAAAATTCCCAATTATAAATTATCTATGAAAATTGCTCTAAATGATAGGATTGAATAATTCGCCTTTCTTTACAGTTTCTCCACATCTCCACATCCGCAATTGCTTATTTTCTGGTATGTTTCCTCTGATATTATTAATTTGTCCATTAAAATGTGTGTTTTCTCTGAAATTATTCATTTGTCCATTAAAATGTATATTTTCTCTGATATTATTAATTTGTCCATTAAAATGTGTGTTTTCTCTGATATTATTAATTTGTCCATTAAAATGTATGTTTGATTTAGTAGTATTTACAGTTTTGGTGCCTGTTAAAATTGGTTATTGTGACGTTCCAGTTCGGTCAATATTATAGGTTACTGCAGTTATATGTTCATTTTCTTATTCTGCCTAAGGCTTAATTATATAAACAAAAATACACTACAAGAAACAAAGTAACTGAATGTATGCCGTATTCCAAACTAAATACGCAAGCGCAGATTCATCATTACACAACAACATTATTAATGCGCACATAACTCAGCCCAGATAAATTTGAACTTAGTCGAGCGCTAGACATAACTTTCGAAAGAAAATGGGGTTTTGGTATACTTTAAATTGAAATTTGGAGTCATATTTTGAATGAATGCGCATTGCAACAACTTTTCCATTTGATCTGGAATGAAAAGATTTTGGTATTTTTGTCGATTCTACGAAATTTCGTGATTGTGGGCTGGATTTATCTGTGCCAATTCTACATGAAATACATCGGATTGAAGCAGCGAGGGAGAAGCTTGTTGACATCTGCAAGTGTGTTTCTATTCTGTCATTGAATGTTTGAAATCATACTGTGGGAAAAATATGAAGTCTTTCAATTGCAATTATCAAAAAGACGCTATGGAATATAATGTTTATTTCATTTTTAGTGCAATAAGGAAGATACAATTGCACTTGGACATAGTCGAAATTACAGTACAATTTCGAAATGTGTAATCAAGCATGAGAACCTATGACTTGGCTCATGTAATTCGGATATGCAGAACTAAGAAAGTACATTTTGAGGAAATTCAGGGTGTAAAACTGTAAGTATATTTTTTGCCATTCTTATTACCAGCTAAAGAAGACAGTTTGTGCCTTGTCACTTGCATGTTATTGTAAGGACCCTGTCTGGCGTCCATAGCTAACCTAAATCCGAAACATTGTATCAAAAAGGTTAACGCGGAATGTGCCAAATCAGCTGGTATGTGGCAGTCCACGAAACATCTGCTTTAGTTCATTCAGAAACAAATTTAATCAACCAAAACCTAAAGCGTTTGCTTCGAGAGTGTACATGATTTGTTTGCAAAGTAGTTCCTAATACATTATTGGGCACACGTGAGTTCAATGTGAATTTAAGCGCGAGTGCAATATCGTAAAATATTGCACGTTTCTGACAGTGTAAAGTTAACGGAGAACAAATGAGCATATAATAAGTTTATTTTCGTCACAATTGCATCAAAAAATATCTTCATCCAATTATACTACGTTGCAAGAATTTCTGCGCCATTTCCCCGTGAAACATAATACGGGGGTGGGGGCCGATGGCCTCCCAATAAATAAAATTTCGGAATTTTGTTCCCCTACCATTTCAGTTATATGGTTGCTTGGGCAGCTGCCGCGCTTTCACTACTTTAATTTTTCACATATGAAAGAGACGTTGCTATTTTACTCTAAAATCATTGTACAACACGAATAATAAAAAGATGTTAGGTATTTTATTTGTTTGTACCTGTTAAAAATAAGCAGTAATGTAGTTAATTTCCCTGAAGATACATACACACAGATATATATATATATATATATATATATATATATATATATATATATATATATATATATATATATATATATATATATATATATATATATAAATTTCCGCATTTTCCATTAATAGTTCTATCAGAGAAATCATTGCTGCGTGAGTGTGAAAGTATTCTATTTTATTCTGTAATATATCATTGGCCTTTGGCTGACACAGTTCTTTCTCTTCGTTGACTTTATCTTTTCGAGCTTTTGCATGGAAAATTGTTCTGAAATATAGTGTATGTCATCTCCCTTTTCCATTTTCTTCCTCTTTTTTCACTGGCAAATTTGATTTGCATCCACGGTTGTATTTGTCATATATTTGAATGTCAACAATGTCTCCCTGCCGCACAGGACTAGCATAGAATTTGTGTATGGAAATCTTTTCCAGGCTTGCTTGCTCAGTGTGTGAGTGTATATAGATTGTTCAATTAACCAATATTTCAATTCAGAGTATTTTATTTTTTGTTTTCGGTTTTAATTTGCTCGCACAATTGTCCCTTATTTGAAAATGAAACTCTACTTTCAGGATTACTGTAAAGACGTCTTAAAGACTAGTATTCAGCCTTAATTTTATATGACTTGCATTTTAAGTGACTTCCATTGTAATCAAGTCTAGGATATTTGAAGAACTAGTATGTATATATTTTTTCCCTTTTCTTTGCGGGAATGAAAGCTTGATCTGAGAACATGTTTGCTGTTTTTGAAATTTAGATGGTATAGAAATATGATCTAAGATAGATGGTGTAAAATATGGTTTAATATAGATGGTGCAGAAATATCGGCTAAAAGACATGGTGTAGAAATATTGTCTAACATAGATAATGTAGAAATATGGTCTATGATGGTGCAAAAACATTGTCTAAGCTAGAAGGTGTAATATATGGTCTAAGATAGACGGTTTAGAAATATGGCCTAAGATGGTGCAGAAGTATGATCTATGACAGATGGTGTAGAAATGATGTCTACGATATATGGTGTGAAAATATGGTCCAAGATAGATGGTGTAGAAATATGGTCTATGATGGTGCAAAAATATATTCTAAGCTAGAAGATTGATGGTGTAGAAATATTGTCTAAACTAGAAGGTGTAATATAGGGTCTAAGATAGATGGTGTAGAAATATGGTTCAAGGTAGATGGTGTAGAAATATGGTTCAAGATAGATGGTGTAGAAATATTGTCTAAGACAGATGGTGTAGAACTATGGTCAAAGATAGATGTTGTAGAAATATGGTCTAAGACAGATGGTGTAGAAATATAGTCCAAGATAGTGACGAAGTAGAATCTAAGATAAAAGGTGTAGAAATATGTTCTAGATAGATGGTGAAACATTTTGTATAATACGGATGGTGAGAAATATTGTGTAATATAGATGATGTATAAATATGGTCTACGAAAGATGGTGTAGAAATATAGTCTAAGATAGATGGTGTAAAAATATATTCTTGGAAAGATGGCGTAGAAACATGGTCTAAGATCGATGGTGTAGAAATATAGTCTAAGAGGGTGTAGAAATGTGGACTAAGACAGGTGCCTACAAAGTGGTATAAATAAAACCATTCACATGAACCTTCGCTTTGGTTCTATGAAGAAAACATCATTCCATACGTTAAGAGGTTAGGAGAATAGTCGCATTTAAATTTCGGTGATGACGATATTGAAATTTTAACCTCTTTTGGGAATATAACAAAATTAAAAATTGTGACTTATGGAAAAAGAATTTATTTTATATTCGATGCTAATACAGTTTTGAATTATTTTGATAACACAGCTTTCAGACAATTCGCTTTTTGCCAGATCTACCTATAACGATACCGTAAAAACAGAGTATTTTCAAACCAAATAGTTTCAAGTTTCAACGGACATTCCAGCTTTGAAAAAGATTGTTTGAAAAAAAAATCATTCTTGATTGAATATGGTACATTTTATTGGTTTACAATGGCTGAAAACCTGTAGCAACAAAACATTCCTTGTTTTAGTCTGCTATTATCACCTTAAGATGAATAGCAGCTGGCAGGGTGAACCGTACAACTTTTTGCTCGAATCCGTGAGCAAAAATAAAGGTTCCTACAGAGGCTGAAAAAACAAGGTCAATAACTCTAAACCAAAGCCTCTAACCGAGATTATTTTCATACGGTTGAAAACGGATAATAAATCTTTTGGGTTAGCTCATTTTTGTTATTCCATCGTTGTTTTTATTTTATAGTGCATTATTTTACTCGCCGGGTCACTCAATTGTTGTCGTTCACCATGCCTGCTGCTGTAATTAACCAAAGATTTTATCCAGACCTATACGATATCTAGATCTTGGGTCATGTAAATTTATTGTAATAAATCCGAACGGAACAGCTTGTGCTTTTGAAAAGAAGTTCTTAAACTTGATTATGTTCATATCCCCTGAACACCAAGTAAAATAAATATTTTGTAAGGTATAATTATCTACTCCATTAAACACGACTAAAATATTGCAGTTATCTCTGACCACTTTTGGAATTTGTGTATATCGCTGAGTAACATAAATCACGTCAGTATTTTTATGTCTACCTCGAGAAAATATCCGAGCTGGATTCGATTGTTTGTCCAGCATAACATCATCATATACTACGAGGTTATTAATAAATCCATCTAGGTCGTCTACAGATGGGGCTTCATCAATATTGGTAATAAAATCAACAACATCATTACCGTCTTCATTCGGCAATTTTGCATTTTCATTAAAATCTTTAAGTACTTCATAACACCGTTGATCATCTACAGATGGTGCTACTAAATATAATTTATCCCACTTCAGCCATCGCATTATCAGATTAAGTAATAATTGTGTCTTACCAGATCCAGATGGGCCTATTATAATCATTCTGATAGAATTCGGTAGTGCTGGATGGTGCTTTACTGGTTCTTGTTTTCGTGTCGCAGAAAAGTCAATTATATTCATATAATAAATAACATGAGTTTATATTGCGTTCGATGCAGAGCACCTACCCATACCACTGGATTAACAACAATAACAACAAAAAATAAAAGACGTGCAATTACAGGTAAATGTGTAAAATGTGGTACAAAAAAATATAAATTTATTTCATCGACGAAGAACGGTGGAGATATCGCTGCTTCATTGGGGAAATTACCAGGAACTCCATGGGCTAAATACCCAGGTGAGAAACATCTTCATGGATATAATTATTGTGGTCCTGGAATTCGACTTGATATCCGACTTGATGATCAAGATCAACCAAGACCAGGAGAGTATCCAATAAATAAGATTGATCAAGCGTGTCATGTTCATGATGTTGCGTATAAAAGTAAAGATTTACAACAACGGCATCTCGCAGATGTAAAATTGATTCACGCATTAAATTCTATACCCAATAAATCTGTCAGAGAAAAACTCGCTAGTTTTCTAGTAAAAACTGCCATGAAAGGTAAAATAATGTTAGGGGCTGGTAATTAATTATATAACTATTATAATGGAATCTGTTTATTATAGCCCAAGAGGATATTGGAGGGGCAGAGCAGCGATTAGTAAACTTGCTGAAGCTGCAAAAGTCTCACGTTCTGTTGCTGCAGCGTGGTTAGCACGACAGGCAATATGGCAAATTTATCTACCACCACCTAAAAAAATTCAGTACGCACATTTTGATGTCAGCACCTCTAATGAAGTTCATCAAGCAGATATTTTATTTTTACCACATGACACCATTAAAATTGGTAGACGTCAATCACGCACGTACAAATACGCATTGACTGTCGTTGACGTTGCAAGTAGATATAAAGAAGCTGAACCATTATCAACAAAGACAGCATCTGAAGTTGCATCTGCGTTTGAGCGAATTTATCAGCGTGGTGGTCTACGATGGCCACAATTATTACAAGTTGATCCTGGCAAAGAATTTCTTGGTGCGGTATTATCGTTGATGAAAAAACATAACGTTAAAATCAGACGAGGACACACTGAAATTCATCGTGATCAGGCAATCGTTGAAAGATTTAATCGAACACTTGCTGAGCGGTTATTTGGATATCAATATGCAAAGGAAATATCTACTGACTTTAAGTCCGGTGAGAGATCTCGTGAATGGGTTGCAAGATTACCAAGTGTGATAGCTGCGTTAAATAACGAAATTACTCGTGCAACTTCCATGAAACCTTCTAATGCGATCACAAAAAAAATATATACCAATACAACGACGTGGATTTTTCTCTCAACCAGTATTAGGTAATGTAACTGTAAGATATTTATATGAACCTGGTGAACTTGAAGGTGGTAAAAAAAGAGCAACCGATCCTATCTGGAGTGTGACTACACATACAATTTCTAGCGTGGTTAGATCCACTGGTAGACCTCCAATCTACAGACCAGATTCTACAGCTCCTCAACGTGGATTTGTACGTGAACAATTACAAGTAATTCCTAAAGACACACAATTACCACCACCTTCACTTATGTAAATTAGCACCAGGGCGTCCAGCGCCCCGACGTCGATTGCATTCAAGACAGGTTAGCATCACATTATCACGTGTATGACCAAGATCACTATTAATTCTGTCTACGGTAAATTGTCTTGGATTATTATTCGAATATTGCCATAACATATTACAGTTACAGCTTGCACAATTATTATTCTGTCGTTGTCTTAGTGTTATAATAAATTCAGTATCAATATCAAAGTCACGCTTATTTTTTTTGTCACATTGTTTATAACCAGATAGTTTTTTTCTTATTATGTCATTACTAACAGTTTGATTATTATTTTCTGTAAAATTCATAATAACCCTATGTAGTTGAGATATTCTTCTGACTCGAGATACTGCGAGATAGACTAAATTTGACCATTCGATCCGATCATCGACAATCCAGACATTTGTATCAGAAATAGTTAATCCTTGTGACGAGTGAATCGTTATAGCGTATCCTAACGTCCATGGAGATTTATCCATACTCAGCGCATTCTCAACAACATTAATATCGACTAAAATAATATCATTCAAGACAAGATTTTGTATTCCACCACCAGGAATTTCAACTTCAATGTTCTGTCGTCGAGTATCTGCTGGGCGATAACATAATGGTACAGGCAGATCTGAAAACTTTTCTTTATGTAACAGAAATAATTTCTCCTTAGTTCATCACGAACTATCTTTCTACTTGCAACTATTAAATCAGCGGGATTCCATAAATTTAGAAAATCATTCATTGTAGTCTCTGGAATTACTCCTCGCATTATTTCACATTGTATTTTATCCGGCTGTAGTCTGATTAACCTTTTAAACTCCTTCAGCGGTTCATCAATAGCTCTATGGTCATCATTTATTTCTTCATAATAATCTACATTATTCTTCAGCCATTCATGTGGAGACTGACCAACAAAGGGTGGTGGCTGACCATGATCGCCACACATAATTACAGCAGTATTCTTTGTTAATAACCAATCAAGAAATATTTTTAATATTTCTAACGGTACTGTGTCTACCTCGTCCCATATAATATACTTAGGTATATATTTCTCGCCCATTCGCTCAGGAGTCCATACATCTCCACACCATCTAAAGAAACTATGATAAGTACACGATTTTACTCCTCGTTCCTTTATTTCCCTGGCTAGTTTATGTGTAGGTGTTAAAACAATTATATCTGAATTATGATTCATGAATAATTTAATCGCACGTGTTGTTTTACCTGAACCACCGCATCCGTTAAGATAAACAGTCTTATGTCTAGCCACAGGATCATATACAGATAGTGCTGATGACTTTGATGCTTGATTATTATTTTTGTAATATATTTCCTTAATTTCAACGTCAGCAGATTCAGAATAACTAAATATATTCTCCTGTTTTATTCTCCATTGATCCCCATTCACCATTACCAAGTAGCGGTTTTAACAAATCTGTATATTATTTATTTATATAAAACGAATCCGTAGCAACTCTGACAGCATCACGAGGAAATCTATTTATCATAGACAGTAGATTTATCGAAACATAGGCTAACATCGATGATCTTAAATGAGTAAATTGCGGTGAGTCACCATCAAGATAACTCACAATTGTACCTAGTTTGGTTCCATCTGATAAATAAGCATTACTTCGATTTATAAATGTGTTTTTTTCCGTTGTATCAGCGATTATAAAATCAATTCAGCATCGTCCATAATCAATCTTGTACAGTGTCGTTTATAATCGTATGATCCTCCTTGAGTAAACTTACCAATTATCTTTCTACCAAGATCTTTTGCAAGTTTTTCATCATGTTCATCTCTGCATTTACGTATATTATTAGTAATTTTAATAATGTCATCTTCATTGAGATCAGGAAATTCTCTCCTGGCATCATCGATATTAAATCTATCCGGTTCTGGTAACCAAACCTGTTTTTGTGAACTATACGATATAATTGCTTCACTCACCTTCAATAATGTTAAAATTCCAACATCAAGCATATATCGTAACAGTACTATTGGAACCCAACATTTTTCTGAAAAATGTCTTCCAAACCAAGCATAAGTAATCGGATGGAGATTTTCTGTAAACTCGAATGATTCTATATATGCGAATTCGGTTAAGTCAAAATCTGGTAAAAGTCCGTTTATCGCAACTCTGGTCATCTCGTGTGATGGATGTCCGAATCTCTTAAAGTATCTAGAACATTCTCCGTATCCAAGAAAACTTCCAGGATAACACGCTATCATATCAACGGATATAACGTCGTTATGTTTGTATTTAGTATTCCATAATCCACCGTGTCCATATTCTATACAACTTTTCTGGACGTCTTCAATAAATTCTGATCGTGTCGGTTTCCATAAATTTTTCTACTGAGCAAAGTGAGCCGCTACAGATGGAACGGTAAAACAATTATTCAGTAATTGTCTAACTTTGACATCATCAGAAGTATATTTCAGCGCAAGATGTTCCATTTCCTCGTGTAGAGATTCTGTACGATAAATATCTCCACCAGGCCGTACAAACTGATCGTAATAATCATATTCTGAACTTTGAAACAATCAAACAGACACAGGATCACTTTTACTGATATTTCTGATAAAATCAAATATATGACCATCATAAAATTTAACCGTTCTGTCTCGTGGAAATATTGTTACTGCCATAGTCCATTGCATGTGCATTATGATCGATGATTGCTATAGGATTACCATTTTTTATATATTTCGGTTTGTACAAAATTTCTCCGGCTAGTGTTTGTACTGCTATTGAAAATCTTAATTTCTTCTCTAGCTCAGCAACATCTTTAATAGATGCTCCAGTATCTTTAACAGCTTCTGTCCACGTATTTATTTTTTTACTTCGTAAATCTGTTAAACCATTACCACGTATCGCGTTTGTGAAGTGTTCTGTAACTCGTTCAGCTACACAGTTTATTCTTGACTCTGACAGTCTCATCGGTTTGAGATCCACAACATCAGGTTTATTATTCAGCGGATATATTGCATATACAACCGCAGTCACAGGGTATGCTCGTTCATAATACGGCTTGTCAATACCAGTGAGTACTCCGGGCTTTGATTTATTACTCAAGAGAACAATATTATTTCCCGACTGTATGCGGACTGGATCACGCTTGTCACGGATAATCCAAGTATCGTCGTCTGTCCTTACAATAAATTTTATTAAAATAAAATAGTTTTGAACGTCAAGGTGGTTAATAATTATTCTTCCTCGTTTGTCATTCATTATAGTATCGACAATATTTCCGATCCTGAATGTTGACCACACATGAGCCGCACCATCATCACGAAATTCCTTCTTGGCTTCACGGATACGTTTAGTTATATCCATATTCGTTAAAGCTATATCTTGCATCAAAGCACTAAATTTATATTCTGATAGTCTGTCAAGATCAAATCTAGGTCTATAAGGTTCAACTCTGGATAATTTATTATCCATTATAATTAAGACAAATATTTAAATTGAATTTTAGTATATATATCTAATGATTCAAACAAAGAATCGATGTATTTGGCTCAAAATCGGATATACTTCTCCTTGTGACAAAGCATGCGTGAATGAATTCTGCTGCTACCATATACAAAGCGTTAAAAATAGTAGTCTAGGACCAAAACCGTGTGTGCAATGTGGTGTTGGAGTCAGAGGAAAAACTCAGTTATGTGTAAAATGCGGCGGTAAAAAATACAGAGAATTAAAAAGATATTATGACAAAAAAGATAATACTTTGACATCGTCAGGTAAATCTCCTATAAAAACCGTAGAAGATTATCTGGTCAGATTTCAAAACAATGATTTAGACAAATAATATTATATATAAATGGAGCAAAACATATTTGTGGCGCATCCAATCATTAAAAATTATGAAGCATCACGAGATGGTGTGATCAGGCACTGTCGATTAAAAAAACCAGTCGGTAATCTTGATAAATTTGGTTATCTCAAATTCCGTGCTGGGAAAAATAAATGTTATTTATCACATAGATTCATCTACGAATGTTTTTATGGGGTCATCAAAGATGGACTTGTAGTTGATCATATTGATGGAAATCCCAAAAATAATCATTTATCTAACCCGCAAGCTATTACACAGAGTCAGATATCTGCACGTGGAAATACAGGAAAGTGTAAAGTATTCGGAAAGAGAGTTATTAAAGCCATAAATGCAGAAACATGCCAAGAAATAACTTTCCCATCAATGAACAGGGCTGGTAAATATTTTGGTATTTGCAGTCGTTCAGTAAAACATGTTGCAGATAAAATATACAAATCTGCATATTCAATAAAATATGATCAGCAGATAATATTTGAATATGTCAGATAACTCTATCCTCTTAACTTAAAATAACAAAAAAGAAAATAAATATTTTTTTTTTTTTACTGCATATAGTTCGACTCTGTCAACTTTGCCAGGGTTTTTGTTTAGTCCCTGACTCTGTCAGGGGTCCACCTTCACTGTCGCTGCTCTCAGTGTCACTTTCACTTTTGACAGAATCAAATAACATAATTTTTCTCAATTGCATTACACGATTGTCCACAATCTTTTTTCTTTCGTACTCTTGAGATAATTTGGATCTAATCTTTTCGATTGAACGTGCAAGAGGTGCAAATAGCTTCACCTGTGTGTCGTTTACCATTGCCAAGGATTCTAACATAGATTGATAAATTAACTTCACGAATCTATAATTGGAAGGTAATGTGTATTTATTCTCGAATTTTCCTTGTTGTAATAATTCAAAATCGCACATAATTTTTTGAGGATCAAGATTATCAGATATTTTTATTCCGTCATGTTTTAATTTTTTAATAGCAGAAATAATATCATTAATGTTTTCATGGTTCATTATATATATATTTATTTATTTAAAATAAAAAATAATTGACATTCAAGTTTTCAACTTTGACTTGACTTTTAGCTTGACCCTTGACCTTTCTGACTTTGTCCTTTGTATATATGTTAGGTTGACTTGGTCTTTTATGTATATATATGTTAGGTTGACTGACTTGGTCTTTATATTATTATATTATTATTATTATTATTATTATTATTATTATTATTATTATTATTATTATGTTATATTATTAAAAATATAAAAAATAATCAGTAGCATCCTAAGCGGTTACCCGTCACTGGGCCTCTTGATAGCCTTTGTGCCTTTCATGGGGTCCTTTTTGCATGATGATGTCTTTGTTATGACCGTTATTGGCACCCCATGTCCTGTTTCTATTGGCTAGCATTCTTTCTGAATGTTCTTTTATGGGGGGCCCATCAAATGAGGTAAAGAGTTCAGGCATGCTACTGATTATTTTAGGGGGTTCCTTGCATAGACACATCCCCCAGCGAATCACTAAACGAAACGAAACTTTAGAGATTCAGAGGACTGTCTAGGCATTGCGGTTTCATATAACCCCCACTAAATCAAACCCAGGGGTAAGTGCAAAAAGCACTCACCACGCAGTTTGACGTGGTGAGGATTAGATGAAACCTTGGGGCAGAGCCCCCCCCCATCTTTATAAAAATTGGTAACCCTTGGACCATACCCACCGGCACCGGTCATGGGAATCGAACGACAGACCTTCAGCACCAGAATCCAAACATTCTTGCACTGAGCTATGACATTCGGTTGAATATATATGTTCGAGAAATTACTATATAGTTATAACTAACACGAGAGCATTACATTTTCTAAATAAATCCAGAAATTTATGATTTTATTAAAATATATTCACCACTCGTATATATAAAACGATTAAAATATATTACCACTCGTATATATAAAACAAGATGATTTAAAATTACAGACACAGGTAATATATATGCAGTCTGGAGTCATACGTCAGCCAAGCCCACACAAAATCGATAAAGTACATCTGTTCCAGTACGGCACATATATTTTTCGTTCTAAGGTTTTAAAATTACTATCAGAACATAGCTTTAAACAAAAATATATACCCCCTCTGTGAATGATTCTGAAAATATATACCCCCTCTGTGAATGATTCTGAAAATATATATATATATGTATGTGTTTACAGAAACGAAGCGGCGTGCATGCACTGAAAACAACAGAGTTGTTTACATTATAGGCAGGGGTCAATGTAATACAACACTGTTCACATTATAGGGCAGGGATATATCAAACAGGTTGGTTTTTAACAAGCCTGTAAAGATTAACAGACAGACGGACTAATACGCTTCGTTCGATCAGGCTAAAATACAAGTATGTACAACTGGGTTTTGTACAGGTAACGACATAGTACATAAGGGAGATAATCGTTTAATTTTACTCTGCAGCGAGAGAGCAGAGTTATCTCGCTTTATATGTGCAATTACCTCAAACATATTATTATGGAAAAATCAGTAAAAAAATAACTGTTCTATCTTTGATAAAAGTATTTTATTACTCAAACATATATTATTGTGAAAATAAATTTCAGAATCAGATTATTTTTTTTCCTGATTATATCAAGGAATATTTACTCAGACGTTTTATGAGCGTATATACAAATTAATATTTAATTCTTCATCTCTTAGGTCCAAAATGTGTCCTGTCTGGTCAGTAAGCTTGAAATTTATTCTTGACAGTAATGGATTATGTACACGTAGATAAACCGGATTAATTGGCTCAGATACAATTAGCCACCCGGGTGGCGCTTGAGGACTAAATGAATATAATATATATCCTTGATGGGCCTGGTTAGACTTTGAAAGATCTACTTGATAACTACCATCAACTGCATCACATATTAGATTGACTGCAATCGTTGATGTTATATTGACAATACCTGGTGAAATATGACGGCCTTCGCCATACGGATTATTATTATATTTAAGAATGGTTTGTGTAGGTATTAATTTTCTCCATGAATCGCATATTCTTTTAAAATGTTCATCAATAAGATCATTATCTGATTTCTTCATTTCCTTATGATCATATCCTGGAATTGTAAATGTTGGTAATTGTTCTTCTGTAATTCCATAATATTTAAGAAATACTGTTTTAAATAAATGTTTATCATGTATACGCTGAATTGGGCCGTCTTCATTAACTACATAAGTTGTTAAAGAATTATCTATTTCAGATTTATCCGGTAATCTTTTCTCTCTCTCAACAAAAATCTTATTTACATATTCTATGTCTGATACAACTTGATTCAAATGTTGTATTGTTTCAATTGTCTGATTTTTTAAATCATTACTGTAAAAAGTATTAATGCCGGAAAATAAATTTTGTAGATTATTAAGTACACGTTCGTATTCAGATTTGATTGGATTAAAAACATTATTAATTTGCTCAACATTAATTGTCGTTACATATACTCTTTTATTGTTTTTACTTATGGTTATATCCAAAAAATGTTGTGGTGTTCCATCTCTAAATCTATCAAGTCCTTCTCCTCCAGGAGGTCCTATCCATGGATATTTATTACCTTTGCGATATTCTGGAAGTTTTATAAATATTCTCTTATCTGTAACGAAATCAGATCGTTGTGGTTCAGGTGGTCCTTGATAAAGTGGTGGAAATATCTGGCCAGCCTAATATGATCTAATCGAACTTTGATAAATATCTACAGAATAATCAGGGGAATTTATTTCAATAGCCGCTGATAATGTTGGTTCACAAGCAGTAATTGCTATTTTTGATTCTTTTCCTGTAATAGATTTAATTCTGAGCTGAAACTCATCGTTGTTCTGTTCTATTTGATAACTGCCCGTTGGAATGCTAACTACTTGCCAGTCAGGAGTTCCATCAGGTTTATTTTTATTAGCGAATACTAATGAATTATTTGGCTGTAGTCCACCAAATGGTTTTGATCTAATATTAGGCCAACTAAAATAAACTCGCAATTGTGCTAAGGCTATTTCTTTTGCAGGAATTGCGGTTGGAAAGTTAACGCTAAACTCAGGATTGGTCGACCTTAATGAGATCATCGTAGTTTTTGACGGGATTGTATTAGTGACAATCTGTTGAAGTAATTCTCTTGACGCTGCTGAAGACTCAGTCATTATTATTATTGTTATTATTTAATTCGCCTTGGTTGTTGTGAGTGACTTTGTCACCAAAATCGCTAGCGCTTCTGAATGCTTCATCATATGTTTTCATTATCGTTGCGAACTCCTCATCAGATATTTTACCATCGCTGAGATACAAGGAAATATATGACGATAATTTAGAATACGCCGCTGCTGCTGTGTGTAATTTTATTATATACTCGTGCAATTTATCATTTGTACATGTAGCTATCTTCTTAGCTATAATACTGAGAACGCCTGCGATAGTCGTTGAAGTTGAAACGACAATTGTTACAACTGCAGGCGCTGTCATTGTTATTGTTGATAATAATAATCCGGCCCCAGCAACAATAGCGGAAACTGAGTAAACAATTATATAAATAACAACTATACGTCTGCGATATTTTTTTACTTATATTGTATAATCGTCGATTATATTTTTTAATTCAGTCTGACACTTACATATTTGATTATATCTATGACGTTGAACGTCGATGTAGGACTGGGGTCATTGGTTTTGATTCATTATACTTAATGACGTTAAGTGACTAATTAAGGAGTTTCAGCTACGAATTCCAGATACAACCAGTAACGTCTCGGAGGCATTTCCGTTGATATCAGCGTAAATATTTCTTTAGTGTTTTTATTTAGCATCACCAGTAGATGATTATGATATACATTCGGTGATGATGAAGTGGCCGCAGTAATTTCCGAACCACGCATGGACAGCCTGTATAAACCAGTTACTTCTGCGGTATGTTCGAGAGTGTTATTTTGTGGTGTCCATGTTGATGATCCCGATGCTACTGTATACACGATATTTTTAATCTGTCCGTGTAGAATTTGAATCAGATTAGTTTTTTGAACAATATTAGGTATTCCACTGACAATGTCGTTGAATTTCGTGTTAACGTCGGCTAGTTTTATGTCAACGGTTGGTTGTTCTCCAAAAAATTCTTTAATGGGTTTGTATATATTTCTACGAAAATTTAAAAACGTTTGTACGTGATTAGAAAAATTAGTATTGAGTGTAGTCATTTCATCATTGATTGTCTTTAATGACGTCGTCATAGGAATTTCCTTATCATCGACGTATTTCTTCGTTGCAGCATCAAAATCAGATTCTGGTGTTCTAAGATTATTAATACCATTATTATTCATATTGAGAAATGCGCGCATTATACCGCCGTTGACTAACACGTACTTAGGTTCTTGATCATCGACATATTTTTTTGTTGTGGCGTCTGTATCTGCGGTTGGATTTCCAAGGTCTATAATTTTATTTCGATTCATGATAATGTAACCCGTGAATGAATCACCAACTTTCTTGATATAATCGTTGACTGACGTACCGGAATCTTGTATTTTACCTTGATCAGTAAAAGTAACGATATTATTAACACCCGCATTAGGAATTCGTATAAGTACATCTGGCAGTTGTATATTACTTGTCTTTAATCGTCCTTGTTTATCCTGAAAACAACGACTTCATTTTGATCCACACTTGTAATATTTAATAAATCGTCAATCTCATTTCTGAGCTGGTCAAGAGTTGCATATTTAGATAAATCACCTTGCTGCTGAGTTTTACCACGAGAAGATCTTCCGTAAATATCTACCATTATATTTACTAATGTCTGTTTAAATGTGACAACGTAGTATATTCATGCACGACTTTATGAGGTGGGTTTGTTGATTTTGATACAGCATCAAGTACAGCGAGTACTTCACGACCACATATTGGCGGATCAGTTAATGTTTGTGTTGGTAATGTTGAATACCAGATTGGAGTACTTTGCACAGCGATTTTATCGCTGCTAACATATTCTAAAAATTCTTTTGGTGGCACTAGTCCATATGAATCAAAATAAATAATTCCACGTGGATCAATTGCATATCCAACCCAATGAGTGCCACGGCCAGAGCTTTTATCTAGATTAATAATACCAGTTTCAATATTGTTTGGTGTTTAATTGATCACGCATAAAAACACCTCTGAAGTTTTTTATTTTTAATTTTTTAGCAGCATCGAGTAAATCAAAATTAGACATCGGCAGAATCAATGAACTGTCCCGGGAAGTCTTAGACCCTTTCCGTACCATGAATATGGGGTTCCTGGCAATCTTAGACCCTTCCCCTTTTTTTGTAAGATTTTATTCCCTGACCCGTTGCTTTCTTTAATGCCATTCCAGCAGCGGTTCCAACAGCGCCTAATGCAGCTGCTGTTGCAACAGCTGGGGCTGCAGCGGCTATTAATGCTGGTATAGCTGCAAGAAGTGGAAATATACCACCCGTCTTAACGACATAAGACGATGATATGCACGTGCTACATGATTTTGATCGAAATTCAGTAATAAATCCTCGGATGGTTCTTGATGTCCATTTATCCTCAACGAAACCTCAGAAACACCAAGATTATCAAATATCATAATACTACGTGTTTGATCATTTACCCGTGCAGTATCTTGAAATGCAATAAATATATGTCGTGGTGCGGCTATTCCTTGCTGAGAGGCTATTTGCCATGTAAATAAACCATTAATGTTACTCTGGATAGAATCTGTAGTCATTGTTAACCATGATAACATCGATTTACCACCGCTGCCCATGAAAGCAAGTAACCGATCTTCTTCAGATATTGATGGAGTCATTACTGGCATCCATAATGAAAGTTTTGTCAGAATTACTTTACCAGCATCACCAGCGGGTCGCCATATTGCATCATTGTCGGTTGCTTTTCGTACCAGTCCAACTGTGTGCTTAGCTCCGAAAATGACTTTTCTGACATTTCTACAGAATCCAAAGATATGTGATTGTGGAATCGCACATGAAAACGCTCTTCTATTACCTCGTAACATTGCTCGACGTGATCTAAATCCTAAGTTGAAATCTGGATCAACATTAATAATCATACTTTGTACATCCACATCGGCGTTTCTAGCAACATTTCTTGGTCGTCCTATTTCATATTGTTGATACTCTGGAGAATTAGAAGTATCTTTTACAAACATCATTGATGGACCAGTTGATCTTGAATAATCATCGCTGTATCTTGCAAGACCAAGTATTGTTGTAGCTACATCAACGTCTTTCTGAATTGATTCAATAATTTTTCCGTCAATCATATACGTAGCGCTATCAAATAACGCCATAATACCATTATTAACAAAACCG
>JAECUM010023238.1:0-39220 GCA_016617855.1 Megalonaias nervosa | reverse complement strand
ATCTACCCTTATGTTCTCCCATAAAATTTAAGTTCATGGTAACATTAGAAAAAAATCTCCAGATGTATCGGAAAAAGCTAACCAGGATTACAAGTGAGAAAATATTTGCATATAGTATGATGTTATTCCTTCTATAATAATATATCCAACAGCAATTAATAAATATAGAAAATGAACCTGTTTTTGTTACGACTACTTGAACATAGAGAAAAGCATGAATACAGCACTTAATAAACTCTAAATAGCGTCTCACCTGGAATGAGTTAAAAAGAAGTCTTAATTCTGTGCAAGACAAAGAATCGGGACTCTGAGAAATAGCGTAATTCCGCAATAGAGATATATATTTGTCAGGAGTACCTGCTCAGGCAAAATTTCTTAGAACCGGTAAGTATTTCTTAGTCAAACAGCAAATACGTATTGAATTTAGTAATGTGTACATGTATAATTTCTGGGCCAATTACCTGTTTCTTTAGGCTGAATCAAGATGAACGCACGCTAACACGTTACAGGGAACATAGGCAAATATTAGCTAACGTTTAATAGGCCATTAATTGGCAGATGAACGGAAAGAATGTTGTAGAAAACATAAAATATGTACTTATTTCGTTTCGGATATTTCAGGCAAATATACAAAGCAACTATATAAAATCTATCCTTTTTTGGAGAACAGTTCTAAAATACGTTCCAATACTAAAAGTAGAATCTGGCCTATTACAGCATCAAAGGGGAAGAAGATATCTAAATGGAAAGAAGATATTAAAAAAGGAAACTATAGCACAGGTTAATAATAAAAGGATACTTTCGAAAAACAAAATGAGAAGACTTCAAGCAAAAATGTTCCGAAAAATGTGTAAATATTAGCACGATAGAAAAATTAACGGGGATGTTAATTTTGAAACATTAATGTATCTAATATTCTAAGGATACTTATCACACGACTTATTTTTACGACTTCCTTCCGGCAGCTCCTGCAGCCGAACTGGTGCCAAATGTCATGCTCAGCATTCCTTTGGACCCCACCAGCAAGGACGAGAGGGGGATCCTGACGTCTGGGCAGCCCAGGATCTCCATACTTCACGCCCAGGCTTGTGCCCTGGAGAGGCCACTCCAGCCTCGCTCCTGAGTGAGGAAATAACACGGAAGCTGGCAGTCTACGGGTTATAAGTCCCACCCGATTGGCGTAGGGAAGGGGCGCCACGGGTCAACTTCGACAGTGGGAGGGATCATCGCATCCCAATGGCCGACTACCGCCCGCCTCAAGCCGGGCAGCCCCCGGTCAGTAAGGTGTCGGCCCGCCAACGTCTGCCTGCTACAGTGGGTGCCTGGAGCTCAGTGTGTTGCTCAGCATGACAAGCAGACGGAAACTCCGCACCAGACAAAAGAAACAAGAAACCAACAAAGAAGACTCCAGCTCTTCGATTCGCAAGCTGGAACGTGCGCACCATGTGCACAGGCATCTGTTCAACCTGGCACGACTGCGCACGAGGACGACAGTGAGGTTGGTGCTCTTTGCTGACGACGCGGCTCTTGTGACCCGCACCGAGGATGCCCTCCAGAGACTGAGAGACCGTTTCGCTGATGCCTGCAAGCAGTTCGGACTCACCATTAGCCTGAAAAAGACAAACGTCAGCGCGCAAGATGCCACCACTGCCCCCTCCATCAAAATCGACGGTGTCACCCTGGAAACAGTCAACAACTTTACTTATCTGGGGTCAACCATCAGCAACACACTCTCGCTAGATGTGGAGCTAGACAGAAGGCTTGGAAAGGCAAACACCATCATGGCCTGACTAAGGAAGAGGGTGTGGGAAAACAAAGCGCTGACAGAGCACACCAAGATCCAAGTCTTCCAGGCCTGCGTTCTCAGCACCCTCCTATATGGAAGTGAGACCTGGAGCACCTACATGAGGCAAGAGCGCCGGCTCAACTCCTTCCGAATACAGTGCCTAAAACGTATCCTCAAAATCAGCTGGCAAGACCGCGTCCCACACAGCGAGATCCTGCAGCGTGCAAGCATTCCCAGCATGTACTCCCTGCTGAGCAAACACCGTCTTCGATGGCTGGGACACGTCCGACGCATGGAGAATGGGAGGCTGCCAAAGGACATCCTATATGGACAGCTGGCCGCTAGCACCAGAAGAGTCGGCCTCCCCTCACTCCGTTTCAAGGATGTGTGCAAGAGGGACATGAAGGCATGCGACATTTCACCCGACAGCTGGGAAGTGCAGGCGGAGGACCGAGGCACCTGGAGACTGACGGTCCGCAAGGGCATAGCAGTCGCGGATGTGAGGAGAGGCCAGCTGGCAGCAGAGAAACGTGAGAGAAAGAAGAGTGCGGCAGCAACCCCAGCAACTCAGACTTCCCAGTACGTCTGCACCAACTGCAATTGGGACTGTCACTCGCGCATCGGCCTGCACAGCCGCAGCAGACGATGCCAAAACCCCAGAGACAGACGACACTCCAAGGGCGCTACTCGCATGGTCTTCTGAGACTGAGCCGCCAATGATGACTTATCACATAATATATTATAAAATTAGTGTATCAGTTACTTAAAAGAATAAACGGAAAATAAATCATTCATCTTGTAATGTGAGCGGTATATGTAAACCGGCTACACACTTTTTTTTACATAATAATTTATCATTAGTTCCTCTGGATATCTTCATCTGGTAATGTGAGCAGGATCAGTAAACCGGCTGAAAACTTCTTCTTTTCCCTTCTACGTTGCGATACCAGTTTGATATCATTCAATTAAGACAGCTTTTCAACCTTTTAGCATACTGTTTCCTTGCTCAATTGGTCTGCACATTGTAATATGCAACATTTATAACATCTGATCGTATTCATTTATTTTATTTAATTATTTACTACTTATAGTTAAACATCTAAATTTAAAAGCTTGATTTCCCTCTAAAATCATTGTATCATCCAACCATTTATACATTTCTGCACTTCAATTATTTTATTTATCATGATTTCCAAACTAGTTAAAGAAATACCCTGGAAAGATATTGAATTTATATTCTTTGACAATACGTATGATATTATTTCTTAAACCGATAATATTTGCTTACGCATGTCAGAGCAGAAGCGTCCAGTCTTTTCTCCGCTATCAGCTATAATTAAATTTTATCGTCACATAAACATATGTTACTGGACCAGCATAAACCGCGAGTCACATTCGAGGGAATAATTTCATCGTGCATAAAATATTACCATCATTAATAGACGTTAATTTTGCTGATCTTTATTCATCACACACTATTTCTAAATGACTTCTAGCTGTTTAAAGTATAATCATATGATTTCTTACCTAACAGATACTTTTATTTGGCAATCCATTTGTCTTTAAAATCTTTTCAACTTTGTAGACGTCATCCCGTTTTGTCATATCGGGGTAACTCTTTCTTGTAAAATATCGTATCAGTCGGTACATGATATGAGTTGTTATATCACTCATTGTTGATAAACAGTTGTACTGCTGTTACACAGACACCATCAGCCGAATTACCATCTTTATCCGGCTGTTTCGCTCTATAGGAAACGGATGCTTATTAATTTTTCAGTTTAGAAGTTGACAAAGTATGATCTAAGATAGTCGTCTTGAGAAACTTAATGTACGGGAAGATAATTACATTCATATAGATGGAATTTTACCTCTCTCTAGCTCATTCTGACATTACTTACTTGGCTAAACTAAATCAAATAGTTCACCAAGTTGAAAGTACAAATTGCCGGTCACTACCACCCTCCACCTTCCGGGCCTCCTTCCCCAATACGTTTGAAGGCAAATGTTAAAAAATGGATCACGTGATACAAACAACCTGAGTAGTAGTACATATAAGTATTCTCAGTCACATAAATAACTTGAAACTTCGGTTCAGCAAATTGTGTATGGCAACATTGCTCCTAATTCATAACTGGGTTGATGCAAACCGAAAAGGAAGGAAAATGGAATAAATGAAAATAAAACTTGGTTTTCGATTTCACAACTGACTTTACATTGAAGAACAAAGTCTGCATGAAGATTAAGCAACAACAAAAAGTACAGTTTTGTCAAATAAGATCAGTCCATGGGCTCCACTTTCAAATCTCCAAGGCGACAGTGATATCATTGTTACTATAGACTGTATACGTGACTTTGTTAGTCTACAGTGTGTAGAATCCTCCATGATTTCCCATAACACAAAGAACATGTGAAAAATATCAGAAACACCGTACAAAATTCAAGCTTCCTTGCGTAAAATATTAACATCAGAATGTCCATACCAAAGGAACAGAAAAAAACAGCCGTTAATAATAATAGTAACCATGTGCATTATGCGACTGATTTGGTACAATAGCTTGGGCCGGCAGGTACAATTTCGTGTCCGTCATGATAGGATAACGTAGTGTGGCAGTCGAAAACACCTTGTCCTTGTACGGTTAAATGTACTGAGTTACACTTGCGTTTTGATTCCTTCAAACAGGTTGTGAACTAGTGATGTACAAGGAAAAAAATTTAACAATAATGTAAATATTCTCAAATACGTTTACACATCAAGTGGGGTGACAATTCTTCAGACATTCAAAATTTGGACACCATTGACTTTTTAGTGTCAGTCAATGGATACCTAAAGACTACATGGATGAATAACATTGTTCCGCGCATTTCATCAAATAAGTGAAGGTGAAATTCTTTTGATCTGCGTGCAAAAATCAATTATTAGTGAAATATTAGAAATTGCGTGAGATTCTCATGTTTGTGGCCGAGAAGATGCGAAGGAAAATAAAGCAGTTAACTAACAAAACCGCCTCAAGAGCATAATTGCTGATTAAAAAAGCACTTATCTTTGGCTGGATGAAACAGACAAAGAAACAAACTCATGGAAAGACTCCAACTAATATTGTTTCTCGGTTTATAGGTCGAATAGTTGCTATGAAGGCCGCAAAATATATTTGGACAATCTTTCGTTTGGGATACTGACATTAAAATTGGTAAAACAGAATATATTTGGACAGTCTTTTGCTTCGAATATTAACACTAAAAGTGGTCGAATTGAATATATTTGGAGAGTCTTTCGTGTGGAATATTAACAATAAAATTGGCAAAATTGTGTATATTTGGACAGTCTTTCGTGTGGAATATTGACACTAACATTGGTAAATTTACAGAGCTTTCTGAAGGACAATAATAGAGATAATCTGCATTATTTCCAAACTTTCATAGAAAATAATAGTTCAAAGAACAGGATATACAATTTAACAAAGTTTGAAAACCACATCAAAGTTTGAATACCGACAAAAATGTTTGAATATCGTACCAAACGGTCAATCATTCCTGCATGATCACAAATTAGCTTATCAATTATTTGGAAATGGACACAGCAATTCCCAGATGTATGTTTGCCTTTGAAAAGAAGCACAAAGAAAATTCAATTTCTATCATGAAAAGTTTAACAACAAACGCGAGCTTTAATATATATATATATATATATATATATATATATATATATATATATATATATATATATATATATATATATATATATATATCTTGAATTTGTAGGAACTTAACATTTTAAAGGGCAGTAACTCCATAAACATTAGTGACGAAGAATGATAGAGTAACAGACCATACACTGTATAGTGCATAGACATTAGCTAGGTACCATTTAGAGCTGTATGTTAGCTTTTTGTACAACTATCTAAGTAGCTAAATCGCTCACACACTCAAGTGTGGATGCATTACTTGCATGTTAAATCCCGCAACGATTTCTTCTACTCCTTCAGCAACATAGTACAACACGTCCTTGACCCGCTCTGCAACCAGCACACGTATCTGTTGCACCTTACAATCTTGGCAATAATTACATGGGCGTAGTTTCTGATGAAAACATTTTTTTGACGACATGAAAACCGAATCAAGGAAACTTAATCGTGTTATAAAAGGCCTCAACTCCTCGAGAGGACACGTGTAATATCTAGCATTATAACTCTGCTTTCGTATAGCAGACATTTTAGCCTAAGCTGTCTGAAACTAAGAACCAGTCTAAGGCAAGCACAAGCCAAAAGAGTGATGATTTACTTTCATTCTTATGAATGACTTTCTATGGAATATATGTGGTTTTATATTGAGTTTGTTATATATGCAGACAAAACATATCAGCCGTGTAACTCGTTTGTCAGGATATTGGTGAAATAATTATTCAGATTTGTTTTGGACATTGATATATGGATGATACTCCATGTTTGCTTCATTCGAAAAAAGATCATAGAACCCACGAGTATTCGCAGCGATCAAATGAATTATTCGTCTCTACGCTGACGATGCCTGCATGTACTGTGCATAGACCTTGCTGAATAATTCTAATGGATGCGACTGACAAGTGATACGGAATGGAATCTAAATTCAATCGTTATGAATAAATTATATGCACAGACATTTGGGTTCATACAAAGTGGGTTCCTTGTGATGACAATGATCAATGGGAAACATCAGTGGGATGTTACACAATACAAAACTATTACAGGACGTGCCAAATATAAAATTGGATCAACACCAAACTTATAAACGAACGAAAGAAACACAGACAATAGATTTATTTTAAAACATCTCCATTTACTTCACTTCCGCACAAAGTTTTCTAAACTAGTTTATAAAACAGTTTCGTTCTCACATTATCCACTCATCCAAACATTTGTTTTATCTGTCTACTGAGTTGTATTTTGCGGACACATGGCTGCAAGGAGACAAACAAAGCGTCAAGTTCAGGATTTTAATATAAACTGTAGCATGTGTGATTGGGACTGAGCTAAGGATCTAATAATGGACAGAGAATCAACACAAAGATAATATATCTCTCGATACATCTTTACAAAATGAAATAAAGTTTCAAATTTAACCGACGTTAAAACCTCACAGAGGTCCTACTATTAAGATGGTTGTATCTATTTTTTTTTCTTCAGAATTGTCATTTATATTATTTTATTGTATTAAACAATCCAGTCATCAACTACATTTCTCTGTCTCTGTCTCTGTCTCTCTCTCTCTCTCTCTCTCTCTCTCTCTCTCTCAGAAAACTGGGATTCCAGATGACATTGAAACGCTGAATCGTTTGTGGCCTCGAAGATCAGTGGTACATCTCAATGCACGATCGAACCTATCCAGGTTTCACAGACCATTCTCCAAAATAAATGTTTGTATTATTATCAATTTTGATTCAGTACATACAAATATAACAAGCAGTTCAGATAAACAGATGCTTTTTCCAAGTTTTAATAACTTCATTTTATATAGGACTCATTTATTGCGGAAATAAGCAGATTCTTGTCTTTGAAATTTTGCTTGACCATATATAATCCAACTTAGTCAATTGTTTCTCAACTCTTTTGAAGGGGAATTAAAATAGTAAGCAGATTGACTTGGAAGACTCCTGTGACAAACTGGATAAGAAGACTGATAGTAAATTAAGATTCAGGTGGCACCAAATATTTCTGCACATGGGAAAATGCACACGATTTTGGTCAATACTATATCCCTAACTGTAATACAAAGAGTTAATAACTTCTTTGGAACAATGTGTTATTACAATCACGAATCATGATTCTGCAACATTTTAAGGACAAACTTCAAATATTTATGAAAATGCTGAAATTATTTGTTTTATAATTGTATCTTCTACAAATAGTGATGCGAAAAAACATTTCATTTGTAAAATATTTGATGGAAATTGGCAATTCCGGTCATATTATCAATATTAACGGGTATCCATGATTATAAATCCACTCAGAATTCCGATTTCACAAAAAGTTACAATCATAAAATATAAGTTCTCTGTGCATAACTGACTATAACTGATTCTTTAAACAACAATAGGGTCATTGTATATCATAATAGTTGTGTAACAAACTGATTTTGGAACTTAAATAAAACAAATACAGTGAACCTAGCGACGAACATTTGAAACAAAGTTGTGGAAACCCCGGTGAAGCAGCATTGCTTAGGATTTCGATAATACCTGCATTATTTCTTCAAGACATAAACGCTTGAATTAAAGACAAGAACCTCACGAAGAGACTGGCGGTCTAGTGGCGAAAATTACTTTCCAGGAATTCAAGTTATGTCCGTTTCTTTCTTCTTTTTAACTGTTGCGTATTGAAAGCATTGTCGAGACATACCAAATCTGCTAACAAAACTCTTTTCTTATGTTTCAGTTCACATAATCAAGTTCAAAAGCCAGTTCTTAAATCAAATCATAACACATATTTCTTTATCACGATCTTTGACCTTAAACCCATCATCATGGATGGAAGATTGTCCCAGACTATGTCAAGATATTATCACATGCTAACTTTGGTTAAATCTCTGAGAAATGCTTGGGGGAAAACTGTCAGTAAAGCCATTCGACCTACAGAGAAGTTACTGCTACAAGATTTGCCAAAGTTTTGGAAGTCACATTGGCATTGTTTCTGTTAGGACCCACTACATAGAGCAAGAACAGTTTTAGTCAAAACCGCGCCTTAAACAAGCGATGACAAGATTTTCAAAATGACCTTTATAATCATTATAATGTAGGTCCGATCAGTACCATATTCATGTGCATAAATCTTGAGAGTTTTTGTAATTAAAACCCCGTGAATATATGGCCATTTTTTCAGAAGAAGCAACTTTAACAATAGGTTCAAGATGGCTACGATAGCAGCCATACTGGAGGTCTGATTGACATAATTTTCAGTTAGGACCAAATACGTGTCACTAAAAGACATTTGTTGAAAGCAATATGTCGCTACGTCTATCCATTCAGAAACTAGATGTTCAAGGTGATCTCCATGGATACCAGTCTAGAAATCAGATTATCGCCCTTTTCATTTAGGACCAAATGTGTCATGTAAGAAATCGTTTAGTGAGAACCCCACTCAACTACTATCGATTCAGGAATAATAGCTACAAGCAAAATTAAACTGAGCCACCAAAACAGTCATAATGCATGTCAGATCTGAACGTTTTTCTTTTAGGACCAACTATGCATTACAAGAAGTCTTGTACAGGTTATCCAATGTCGCTAAGACAATCTGCTTCGGAGACGTAGCCATTACACTGTTTTCAAGATGCTACATTTCCAGCCGTATTAGCAGTTCGATCGGCATCATTTTCATGTAGGAACAACTGATACAACGCCATCAAAAATCTTTTGGTGGAAACTTCGTTGTGATATAAATAATGAATATTCTTTTAGCAGTAGTAGCTACAAAATAAGACATTTAAGATGGCTGCAATGGCGGCAATAGAGGAGGTCTATGGGGCAACATTTTCATTTAAGACCAACCAGATCTTTAATCGACGTTATTTGAAATGCTGCGTGTTAATTCTCCTAATAGTTTAGTAGAAACAACTATTATAAGCTTGTTCTAACACTCAACGGACAACCCATAAGCTCTTCTGTTATATGACCAGTAGATGTAAAATAGTTTCAAAAGGAAAGAAACAAAATGCGTTATGCATACCTTTATATATATATATATATATATATATATATATATATATATATATATATATATATATATATATATATATAGTATATATATATATATATATATATATATATATATAGTCTGTGTTTATTCTGATAAACGTTTGAAATCGAATAGGAGAGTCTCTACCTCAGCTGAGAGAAAGTAAGGTCGTTATCTTGCTTTAGAAGACACCAGTTGCTACTACTAGTAACCATAATCTATTATTATTATTATTATTATTATTATTATTATTATTATCATCATCATCATATCATTGTTATTATTATTATTGTAATCATTATTATTGTTATTATTATCATCACAATTATTGTTATTTTATTATTATTATTATTAGTAGTAGTAGTAGTAGTAGTAGTAGTAGAAGTAGTAGTAGTAGTAGTAGTAGTAGTATCATTGTTGTTGTTCTTGTTGTTGTTATTATTATTATTATTATTAAGTCTCACCATCGATACAGTCTTCTTTATCCTGATTACTAAAGCAGGTGGCATTAATACCATCCAGTGAGGAAACCAGCTGAGGTTGCATCGTACCTCCCTTGCAAGCTGTACAGGTATCCTTGATTTCAGTTCCACTACAAGGACTCACTTCTGTTCCTAGAAAGAAAACTGAGCTAAGTAAATTGTACCTTGAGAGATAATGTATATGATTCACATTCAGGTGTTATTGTATAGTATTTCAATTGATGGATGGCAGCTGATTTCATCCAAGACGTAATTTTACTTAAAGTGTGCATCAGAATGAACGGAAACTAAGTCAACAGCAATTGTACCAATAGCAATACGTGTTTGAATGAGAAAGTTTTATTTTTTTTATAGATATAGATAAAGTACAAATACAGTACAAATATTTTTAAACAGTAACAGGGATGCACTTAAAATGTTGCTCAATAAAGTTATATTTTCCTCTTATCCAGATTACAGCTGCTTGTTGTTGTTGTTATAGGGTTTAACGCCATTTTCAGCACAAGATAGGCTATACATGGCGGCCAGTATAAATGATGGAGGAAGAACCCGGGAAAACACCGGAAAGAACCACCGATCCACGAGAAGCTACCGGCAAGCTATCTCATATACCCACACTGGCCGAGCCCGAGACTCGAACCCACGCAGACAGAGGTGAGATGGCAGTGATCTGTAACGGTGAGCGCTTTAGACCACTCGGCCACTCAGGGCTGGAAAAAATGAGGAAAAAATATAATATGTTTCTAGAAAAAGTATTCAACTCAGCGAAAACAAAAATAAAGTGAAGACTTTGTTCAGAGTTTCGTCTTTCTCTCCTCACTCCTCGCTTTAACTCCCCTCCCCACCCAGTTTCCTCACTATCTCTCTCGACCCTGTCCACCTGGTATTCTCTCTCTCTCTCCCATCTAACCCTGATCTCTATATCCATTCTCTCTTGCCCTCCAAGACCGGTCTACTGAGCAGTCTCTCTCTCTCTCTCTCTCTCTCTCTCTCTCTCTCTCTCTCTCTCTCTCTCTCTCTCTCTCTCTCTCTCCGCTTTACCGGCAGGATCATCCCTGTCTCTCCTCGCCCTGTTTATTTTTTCCGCAGCAGTATTTTTCTTCGCAATTTACTGACACATATTTATGGATACCAAACGAATGTGAGTGATATGCTTTTTCACCCACCCACCCATCCCAATTCAAATTTCCTGCCTGTTTTTCTTTATCGGCTGGAGTTTATCAAAAAGTTCATGAGAAAGAAATACACGTCCGTGCATGAATATAGAATTCTAGACGATTTACCTGGTAGGCAGTTGAAAACAGGATAGCAGCATTTTTTTGTTTCACTGTGATATATTTGGTCTGGCGGACAAGGAAAAGCCCCATCACACAACTGCAGTAGAGCAGAGGTTGCAATCCTGTGAAAATAGAAATTGTAACATGTACTTGAACATGATATTTTGTAATAGCTTGACTCAGTGTGTGCATCTATCTATCTATCTATCTATCTATCTGTCTATCTATCTATATAGCTATCTATCTATTTATCTATCTAACTATCTATCTACCTACCTACCTATTTAACTACCTACATACCTATCAATCTATCTATCTACCTACCTACCTACTTAACTACCTATCTATCTATCTATCTATCTATCTATCTATCTATCTATCTATCTATCTATCTATCTAACTATCTATCTATCTACCTACCTACTTAACTATCTACCTACCTACCTATTTATCTATCTGTCTATCTATCTATCTACCAACGTACTTAACTACCTACCTACCTACCTATCTATCTATCTACCTATCTATCTATTTATCTATCTATCTACCTACCTAACTATTTAACTACCTACATACCTATCAATCTATCTATCTACCTACCTACCTACTTAACTACCTACCTACCTATCTATCTATCTATCTATCTATCTATCTATCTATCTATCTATCTATCTATCTTTCTATCTATCTATCTATCTATCTAGCAGTGTACATAACTACCTATCTATCTATCTATCTATCTATCTATCTATCTATCTATCTATCTATCTATCTATCTATCTGTTTCTCTTAGAATGCAACTACATATACTTATTGTCAGTGGTTTTGCCATTTTATGTTGGACCATTGTTGCCTTTTTATGTTGGACCGTGGTTGTCCTTTTATGTTGGACAATTGTTGTCCTTTTATGTTGGATTACTGATGCATTTTTGTTGGACCATTGTTCCCATTTGTGTTGGACCATTATTGCCATTTTATGTTGGACCATTGTTACTGTTGGTTTGTAAGAACTATGAACTTGGTTTTTTATTCAGCAACACGAGTTATTGCAGACACATTTTTTATATATGAACACGAGCTATTTTAAACTCAGTTCTTAACAGACTTTTTATTAAGTGATTGTTGACACAGGATCGGCCTTAGGGCAAAGCGGTTGTCTTGGGCCGCGCGCTAGAATTGACAAAAAAGGCATACTACAGTAGTTCCACCGGCCGGGCCAAGCTATCAGCGTGGTGCCTTGGGTCTCACAAACCATAAGGTCGGGGTTCTGTAGTCTCGATACTATATACAGTAACAGCAGTTATTGTTTAGTAGGTTCGTTATTCAATAACATGAATAACTGTCGTAATGGTTCTTTAACAGTCATAGTAGTTATTTATTGTATACTTAATTCTGTATGCACTAGCGTGAGATATTTTTGACCCAGGTCTTTATATAGGAACGTGACTCATTAAGGAAACGGCTTTTTATATAGTAAAGACGAATTATTGAAGATTTAGTTCCTAATACAGTAGCATGGCTGATTGTAAAGTAGGATATTTATACAGTAGCAGACTTATTGTAGACTCAGTTCTTTATACAGTAGCAGGACTTATTGTAGACAGTTCTTTATACAGTAGCAGGACTGACTGTAGACTCCGTTCTTTATACAGTAGCAGGAGTTATTGTAGACTCAGTTCTTTATACAGTGGCAGGAGTTACTGTAGACTCAGCTCTTTATACAGTAGCAGGAGTTATTGTTGACTCAGTTCTTTATACAGTAGCAGGAGTTATTGTTGACTCAGTTCTTTATACTGTAGCAGGACAGGACTGACAGTAGACTCAGCTCTTTATACAGTAGCAGGAGTTACAATAGACTCAGTTCTTGATACAGTAGCAGGACAGGACTGACTGTAGACTCAGCTCTTTATACAGTAGCAGGAGTTACAATAGACTCAGTTCTTTATACAGTAGCAGAAGTTACTGTAGACTCAGTTCTTTATACAGTAGCAAGAGTTACAATATACTCAGTTCTTTATATAGTAGCAGAAGTTACTGTAGACTCAGTTCTTTATACAGTAGCAGGAGTTATTGTAGACTCAGTTCTTTATACAGTAGCAGGAGTTAATGTAGACTAAGTTCTTTATACAGTAGCAGGGAGTTACAATAGACTCAGTTCTTTATACAATAGCAGGAGTTGTTGTAGACTCAGTTCTTTATACAGTAGCAGGAGTTATTGTAGACTCAGTTTTTTATACAGTAGCAGGACAGGATTGACTGTAGACTCAGCTCTTTATACAGTAGCAGGAGTCACAATAGACTCAGTTCTTTATACAGTAGCAGGAGTTTTTGTAGACTCAGTTCTTTATACAGTAGTAGGAGTTACTGTAGACTCAGCTCTTTATACAGTAGCAGGAGTTACTATTCAGCTCTTTATACAGTAGCAGGAGTTACAATAGACTCAGTTCTTTATACAGTAGCAGGAGTTATTGTAGACTCAGTTCTTTATACAGTAGCAGGAGTTGATGTAGACTCAGTTCTTTATACAGTAGCAGGACTGACTGTAGACTCAGCTCTTTATACAGTAGCAGGAGTTATTGTTGACTCAGTTCTTTATACAGTAGCAGGAGTTATTGTAGACTCAGTTCTTTATACAGTAGCAGGAGTTACAATAGACTCAGTTCTTTATACAGTAGCAGGAGTTGCAATAGACTCCATTCTTTATACAGTAGCAGGAGTTATTGTAGACTCAGTTCTTTATACAGTAGCAGGAGTTGATGTAGACTCAGTTCTTTATACAGTAGCAGGAGTTATTGTACACTCAGCTTTTTATACAGTAGCAGGAGTTCTTGTTGACTCAGTTCTTTATACAGTAGCAGGACTTATTGTAGACTCACTTCTTTATACAGTAGCAGGAGTTACAATAGACTCCGTTCTTTATACAGTAGCAGGAGTTATTGTAGACTCAGTTCTTTATACAGTAGCAGGAGTTATTGTTGACTCAGTTCTTTATACAGTAGCAGGACAGGACTGACTGTAGACTCAGTTCTTTATACAGTAGCAGGATTGACTGTAGACTCAGTTCTTTATACAGTAGCAGGAGTTATTGTAGACTCAGTTTTTTATACATTAGCAGGACAAGATTGACTGTAGACTCAGCTCTTTATACAGTAGCAGGAGTTACAATAGACTCAGTTCTTTATACAGTAGCAGGACTGACTGTAGACTCAGTTCTTTATGCAGTAGCAGGAGTTATTGTAGACTCAGTTCTTTATACAGTAGCAGGAGTTAATGTAGACTCAGTTCTTTATACAGTAGTAGGAGTGACAATAGACTCCGTTCTTTATACAGTAGCAGAAGTTACAATAGACTCAGTTCTTTATACAGTAGCAGGAGTTATTGTAGACTCAGTTCTTTATACAGTAGCAGGAGTTATTGTAGACTCAGTTCTTTATACAGTAGCAGGAGTTATTGTAGACTCAGTTCTTTATACAGTAGCAGGAGTTACTGTAGACTCAGTTCTGTATACAGTAGCAGGAGTTACTGTAGACTCAGTTCTGTATACAGTAGCAGGAGTTACTGTAGACTCAGTTCTTTATGCAGTAGCAGGAGTTATTGTAGACTCAGTTCTTTATGCAGTAGCAGGAGTTATTGTAGACTCAGTTCTTTATGCAGTAGCAGGAGTTACTGTAGACTCAATTCTTTATGCAGTAGCAGGAGTTACTGTAGACTCAGTTCTTTATACAGTAGCAGGAGTTATTGTAGACTCAGTTCTTTATACAGTAGCTGGACTTAATGTAGACTCAGTTCTTTATACCGTAGCAGGAGCTAATGTAGATTGAGTTCTTTATACAGCAGCATGAGTGATTGCAGACTCAGTTTTTATACAGGAGCAAGCCTGAGCATGATTGACTTTTTACTTGTTTAGACAATATATGTTTTAGTTTTAACTGAACCATATCTGAATGTACATCAGCATCATTTGGATGACTCCCGTATTACACATCAAATATTGATCAGTTGCTTGGTTATAATAGACTGTGATAAAAATGTTACTACAAACTATTCCGAAGTAATTTACCATATCGAACATAAATGAGCATAATTTTATATTAATAGCAAAAGAAGTCCACAGAAGATGTTTAGAATCGGCAAGCCATCAGAGGTTAAACGTCTTTATAAAGAAAACTGAAACTTATTATGTCCGAATTGTATTACGAAGTTAAACAAAACTTAACAAATCGGTGGCCAGCTACAAGTGGATGCTTAGAAACCTGAATACTTGCTAAGATGACCTCAAGAGTAATGTTCCCGTTTGTATCTCAAATACTTCAGTAAGGAAAATACATTTATCTATAAATAAACCACCTTTTATATTCTTATGAATCCTATTTACATGAATAAAATATAATGTGAGCAGGGTACTTGAATACCAAAGATAATATTACGACACTATCGTCTAAAAATAAGCAATAGAAAAAGAGTGAGAAGCAACTAGCTTTATATAATTCAAGAATCAACTTTTTTTTTCCCAAGAATACAAAGTGAAAATATAAAAAACGAACTTATGGTGTTGCGAATTAAATCCCAAATAATCCTAGAATTACATACACAATATTAATAATTAAAGTTCTGAATAAACTTTACTGGAAATCCAAATTAAGTCCAACGCTGAAGGTGTTGGTGTGCATGTGATGGCCCTTATAATGCTGATATGGCAACAGTCTTTTGTTTGATTACAATAATACAAGCTCCAAATATATCCTTATTTGAAATTTAAGTATGAATTCAACCCTCTATTTCCAAGAATGCTATTTTTTAAGAGCACTTTTGTATTTCCTTCAGAGGAATCACTTGAATAAAATAATTTGAAGAAATAAATTCCAGCCCAAATGAAATAATGGACACAATTAATACAATTGATTCTGCTAGATCTTAAAGCACGAACGAAAAATTTCCAGTAACAAGATTATAAATTACTCTACTTAACCCCAGGTCAAAATTAGCATTTTCTAAAAATAATGTTACCTAATGGAAAATAGCCCTCTAGCCCATCATATTTTCATTATGCTTACAAGATAAAATGTTAGTTATAATTAGAAGTATATTACTAAAATTATAATATCAAATGTGTAGTAAACAACAGGTAGACCCGGCAATTCAAAGGAAAGTTCCAAAGTTCAAGACTTAGCGCTCTCTCTCTCTCTCTCTCTCTCTCTCTCTCTCTCTCTCTCTCATCTCATCAGGATGAATTGATCTTAAAATGTGTAAACACTGTTCATCAATTTATGTAATCAATGAGAAGGCGCCATAATAGAATCTCTACAATACGTCCCAAACAACAGAAAATACGAATCAAGAAATAAACGTTTTTATAATTAGTTTTCCTCATGAATCATGCACATTGTCAGTGACTGAACTTACATGATCTGTTTCTATTCGACATTGTTTCACCCACACAGCTGTTACAATCAACGAGAAACGGTACCCATTTCTAAGAAAAACTCTTAATTACATATAACAATAAAAATTGTTCAAGTAGCGATTATAACCGTCGTCACGATCATAACCATGCTTCAAAACGATAGAAAAAAAACACTCATTGATTAGTGTTGATTGCAAGCCGAAATTATGTCACAATCTAAATTTGGGCGCAGCTTATGATTACGTCTGGATGCATAAATAAAGAAAAGCAGAAACCAAAATTCCTAGCATTAAACTCACAGTCATTAAAAAATATTGTTTAATGCTGTGATTTGAAAACGGTTGGATCTCTGTCTTGTTGCTATGGTATCCACTCTCAGCAAAGTTCACTGTATCAATCCGCGCAAGAAATGTGTCCTAAAAAAATACAATTATGTTCATTTTCTTATGAAAACAGTCATTCATTCGACAAAAAAACACAATTTGAAGCATAATCTGTACAACTCAACTTTGTACAAAAGTCGCTGTTCTAATAATTTTATTTCAAAATGTCGGAACTACTTTTTATTGATAGGAGAAACAAATCTCTACAAATCAAAGGATTTTGGCTTAAAATGTTATAATGAAATCTTGTGGTAGCAGTCTTATTCGATGTATATTTGACGTCTTCGTAAAGTACGTTGAGAATTAACCAAGCGGTCTTTGAAATGAAGCCGTTCAATGCTTGATTGATTTGTTTATCATCTTGGACGGTGAATCCACTTTGGGAAAATTTAGAAACTGAAATATTAATGATGAGCAAAAATGGTCGGTTGATATTTTAGAAGTAAATAATAGCCATTGTTAACGGATGTACATCGGAAAACAGACAGTAGACATCAGTTGCCATTTTCAATGTTGCTTAAACTGCGATCATATTACGGAAGGACAGGTAATATAATATGTGAATGTTAAATGTGTGTGTGTGTGTGTGTGTGTGTGTGTGTGCGATTTAGATTTTGTAACGTAGCTTTAACAATTTTTCAGTCATATCGCTATGATGTCTGCAGTGTGGCCGTTTATTGTGATGTTTAGCACTGGTGCATCATGCCGCAGACGTGTAGCATCATGTTCCACCCAGTAACATTATCCTGACACCAGGCCGACCAGTCTAACACTAACCTCTTAATGCTGAGCGCCAAGCGAGGCAGCTGCTATTACATTTGTATAAGTCTTTGATATGACTCGGCCGGATTTGAACCAGCGACCTCCCACATCCTAGACGGATACTCTAATCACTAGGCCACCGGTGCGGTTAATACCAAATGAACAGTAATTGCAAATATAATTTTAAACGCTTTATTTATTTTACAAATTTAATAGTGTATCCATCGAATTATATTTTATATTCCTAAAGTGGTTAGTTATATTTTAGCGATTTTATATATATAAAGGCAATGCGTACAGTCCTTGATCCCAATTTCCAGTGATCACTCTATATGCATCCCTCTATACACTGATATGTTCTGATCGATAAGAGAATGCATAGAGTTAGACGAAGCTCGATGTAATAGCGTACCGTATAACAGTAGTTAAAAAGTAGTTGCTGTCTAAATGAGACTGCAACAATCAGAATCTCAAAACATTCTTTTTCTTCTCCATGCAAATTTTGAGTTCTGCGGTATTATGTAAAATAAATTTTATTTAATGTCACTTAACTCCGACAGTTCTATGAACAAATCTAGTATCTGCCTAGACCTATAATCGCTAAAATATAACTAACCAAAATTCAAATTCCCATTAAAAATACCAGCTATAGGATATTTTTAAGAAATTTAACGTGCTAAGAAAAAGGAATAAAACTGATTTAATCTCTTAGTTTCTAAGAAGTGATAAAACTGTGCTTTAGTTTCCAGTAATTTATCGATATCTCGATCAGTTTATAAGTCACAAATCTCCCAGATGAAAGATCTGTAATTCCCTTCTGTAATGCATAACTGGAACTTTGAATTCTTAAAGTTGTTTTGCTATAATTTGACCAACACGGGATATCATGTTATTGATAATCAATCTATAATGCTCGAAAAGCTGAAGAAGAAAAAAAATGACTTTATGGCAGGATGATGATAGTGATGATATTAATACGTTAGTGGCGGTGGTAGTGATGATAACGTTGTGGTTGCGGTGATGACGATGGTACGGTGCTGGTAATGATGATGATGACGGTGTGGTGGTGGAGACAGAGGTGATACTGATATAATTATGATGATGGTGACAATGATGGTGATGATGAAATGGGGTGGCGATAAAGATGATTTGGTGGCGGAGATAATGTGGTGGTGGTGAGGATGATGTGGTGGTTATGACGATGATGTAGTTGGGACGGTGGTGATGACAATGATAATGTTGTGATGACGATCGTGATATGGTAGAGGTGATAATCGTAATGTGGTCGTGGTCTTGATGTGATACTTATGACAACGTGGTTGTTTGCGGTGATGTGGTAGTGGTAATAATGACAATGTGGTTGTTTGCGGTGATGTGGTAGTGGTAATAATGACAATGTGGTTGTTTGCGGTGATGTGGTAGTGGTAATAATGACAATGTGGTTGTTTGCGGTGATGTGGTAGTGGTAATAATGACAATGTGGTTGTTTGCGGTGATGTGGTAGTGGTAATAATGACAACGTGTTTGTTTGCGGTGATGTGGTAGTGGTAATAATGACAACGTGTTTGTTTGCGGTGATGTGGTAGTGGTAATAATGACAATGTGGTTGTTTGCGGTGATGTGGTAGTGGTAATAATGACAATGTGGTTGTTTGCGGTGATGTGGTAGTGGTAATAATGACAATGTGGTTATGTTGCTAAAGATAATGTGTTGTGGCTATAATAATCTGGTTGTGATGATGATGATGATGTAGTGGCGGTGGAGATGATGATGTGATGGTAGTGATGATGATGTGGTGGTGCTGAGAATGAGGATGAGGGTGAGACTGTTATAGGATCATCATGAAGATGATCGTCATGTGGTGGTGGTGATGATGATGCCATGGTGACGATGCCAATTATGTGGTGATTATGATAGTGATGATGCTTTGGTGGTGATGATGATGGTGTAAATCATAATGATGATAATCATGTTGATGATGATGTAGTAGTAGTGGTTGTTGTCATGATGATGACCATCATCATGATAATGAAGACGACAATAGTGTGATGCTGATGATGATGTGGTGGTCGTATTGCTGCTGATGATAATGTAGTAATGATGACGTGATGATGATCAAAATGTGGGGATGATGTTGATGATGATGATCATGATGATGTGGCGGTGATGATGATGATAGAGATGATGTGGTCGTGATGATGATGATATGGTAGTGACAATGATCATGATGATTTTGATGATGATGAATATCACAACATTTTTGTTGTCGTTTTCGTTGATATGATCCCTACTATGTCATACATGTTATCCATAGTCACTTTGAGTACACCCGTTAATTACTGTTATCCGAAAATTTAAAAATAGGAAAACCCTAATTCACACTGATGCCGAATGAAATGGACCAAGTAACTCATAGTTTCATATTTAAATTTCATCATTGTTACGTGCTTTTGGGACAGTAAAAGCTCATTTTCGCGTACTTAATCTTTTAGATTATCGTGAAATGGTAACTGAATGACAAAGTACAAATAGGATTCCAAACATGCATTGAATGGATACACATGCAATTAGAGGTAAAATTTAGGAAGCTTCAGAGTGTTTATGCGATGTTTTTGAAGAATATCATTTACTCAAGTAAGAAAAATTAATCAAATAACGATAATTGTAATCAATTACCTAAAACTTTTTCAATGTTTGTAGAATACTTGAAGTAGGCCAAAAGAACGAGAGGAATTCATGGTCGTCAAATATACAAATATTTCATGGTTATCTGTAAGAACACTGAAAAAAGTTTGCCTTGAATGACGTTCTTAAAAATTAATTTTAAAAGTGTAAATAAAACTAGATGATGTGATTACGCAACAGGATTGACTGGTAAGATAACATTTTTTCAATTGAACTTTTAGGAGATAGCTTAGGTTTAAAGAGTTAAAAACATCGCTGCTCAGTAAATTGATACAGTTAAACAATATACATTTATTGTTCACACCTTGGTGGGCTGATTCTAATCCATATCCGACTTCAGCCGTAATATAAAACAGAGATTGCAATGTTTTAGTCGAACAGATAAACTAATCTCAAAACACACATAAACAGTAAATAATACTAAAGCATTTTTCAGTATGATAACCGAGGGTGGTTCTTCTAATTATTCTTTTTCTCTAATCTGGAAATCGATAAGCCTGAGGGGAAAAAGAAAAGAATGCATTCCGTCATTTTGACATGAACCCACCACCCTCGACCTCAGAGCTAATTAGTCATGTCCCATCCTTTAATCCAATCTGTGTGCGTGTGTGCGTGTGTGTGATTTGGGTTTTTAACTTAGCTTTAACAATTTTTCCGTCACATCGCTACGTCGTCTGCGGTGTGGCAGTTTATAGTGATGTCTAGTACTGGGCATCATGCCACAGACATGTAGCATCATGTCCCACCCAGTCCCATTATCCTGACAGCACGCCGACCAGTTCTAACACTAACCTCTTAATGCTAAGCGCCTAGCGAGGCCGCTGCTAGTACCATTTTTTAAAAATAAGTCTTTGGTATGACTCGGCCGGGGTTCGAACCCGCGACCTCCCGCATCTGAGGCGGACACTCTAACCACTGAGGCCACCGGAGAGGTCCCACTAAGTCTATCGCCGTTTACATATTAACAGGACAAGACGTATGTAATATTCCCGTGGCGGAGGGTGCTTCAGAGAAAATGTTGATTTTATGCTTTTTTTCAAAAGAGTTTCACTTCTTTAAAGATATTGCCTGAGAAATAAATCCTTAACGGAAGTTAAACTCTTTTATTTGAAGTTTTCACCCTATTATGACAAAGGATGCCACTTGTCAGTTACCATGAAGTACTAAACGTATTGTCTCATTTAATAACCGTGCTAACAATATCAGTTTAGAGAAATCTTACAGTCATAAATAAATGTAATCTTATCTACATTTAACCTTATACAATTGGTAAACTTTTAGGATGATATGGTCATCCAGACTAAATGTTTGCATAACTACAATCTCTTTGCGATACCTTCAAGGTAATAATGAACCAAGGCCCACTTTTTAGGGGGACAAAATAGCCCCCCCCCCACACACACACACACAGAGCTTGCATTACTTTGATATGCAAAAAATCGTCTGAAAGGATCTAGATTAGAAAATACAATATTCAGACTCAGTTTATACATCCCCTTACGGCGCCACATTGAATGCATATGGATGCACCAATTTTTCCGCAAGTTATATAATTTGACTTCAGTAAAATGCCTTTACAAAAGAAATCACTTTGTACAGAGATGGTTTACTGAAATACTAATAAGTGAAGAAAGAATCAATGCAAAATATCGGTATTACGATCAGTAAAGTGTTCTGTTTCAATATTACTGCACTTTCCAACTCAAAAATAAACGTTTCACATTAACACATTTTAGATCACTATTGTGTGATTCAATAACATCAAAGAAAATTGAATATCAGTTATATTTTTCTAGCTATCTCTGTCAGGTCTATTGAAGGTTATTTGTTGTTTTGTTGTCTGTTTTTTGGGGATTTTTTTAAAAAATTTTTTTATCTGAACAATTCCATTAATACGAATAAGCCTATTGTACTCTGCACATATCTAATCTAATAATCACGCACGCGTTGCACTGTGTTACTAACGCATTCCAATACCACGCAGAATCAAAGAGCCTTTCAAAAGATAACTGAGCTAAGTTCTTAGCACAATTTACGAGAGAAGTGCAAACCTTCCTTTGTAAACACGGGCGTGGTGTCTTGATTTTTCCTTTCCTTTTATGAATCCCACGAAAGAGAAGATTTAACAACATTTCAGTTCGTCGCGTATCAGTTGCGTATAATTTGTACAAAACTGAGGACATATAAAAAAGATAGAAAATCTAGCAAATCAGTTTTCTAATACAAAGCACACAACTCTTGGAGAAGCGCACATTCTAATATCACAGAAGCATGCAGTACGTAATCAATGTTGTTTTGTTTGCTTGGTTTTAGACTAGTGATATTGGTCTAATTTATTGCGACCATCAATTAAGCCATTAAGGGAAAATCAATGCATCAACAAGAAATAGGCAAAACATTCAATGCAAATATCTAGAGAGGTAGATTGAATGAAATTTTATTATCGAAAACTGTTGTTTTAAAATGTTATTACCGAGTACTGTAATTAAAATGTTATTACCGAGTACTGTAATTAAAATGTTATTACCGAGTACTGTAATTAAAATATTATTACCGAGTACTGTAGTTTAAAATGTTATTACCGAGTACTGAAGGTTTAAAATGTTATTACCGAACACTGTAAGTTTATAATGTTATTACCATATACTGGGTTTAAAATGTGATTACCAAATGCTAGGTTTAAAATGTCATTACCAAAAACTGCATTTTTAAAATGTTATTAACGAACATGGTAGGTTCAAATGTTATTACCACATACTGGGTTTAAAATGCTACTACCGAAAACTACGTTTTTAAAATGTTATTACCGAACACTGTCGGTTAAAATGTTATTGACGAATACTGGGTATAAAATGTTATTAACGATCACTGTAGTTTTAAATATTATTACCGAACATTGAAGGTTACTACCGAACACTTGGTTAAAATGTTATTGCTGAACACAGTACTTTACAAATGTTTTTACCGAATACTGTAGTTTCAAAAATGTTATTTATGATCACTGTAGTTTAAAATATCATTACCTAGCACTGTAGTTTAAAATGTCATTACCGAGCACTGTAGTTTAAATGTCATTACCGAGCACTGTAAGTTAAAATGTCATTACCGAGCACCGTAGGTTAAAATGTTATTACCGAGCATTGTAGGTTAAAATGTTATTACCGAACACTAAAGGTTTAAAATAAACTGGTAGCGACTTCCTCAAAACTTTAGGTTGGACAAAAGAAGGAAAATATCGAAACCACTGAGTGGTAAACCTACAGGTTTACAACCTTTACACCCTACAATTACCATTATTCAGCCAAAAGAATTCACGAGGAGATAGAAATGCAAACATTCAAAACAATCTATCCATTAGAACCAGCAGTTGTAAACAGACAGTCAATACGACTTAATGATGAAAGAGTTGTAAGAAATTTTGAACAAGTTAGAAATCATTGATATAATAATTACAAAAAAGAAGAAATATTCATTTTGGAATGAAATTTTTGAAAACTAGAAACTTTTAAAGAAGAGTCCTCAAAAAGAAGGAAATGTTTATAGATTATTTCACGGAAAGAAGGAAGAGACTCAAGACTTTAGTAAATGTTGTTCAGTAGTGAATTCAAGCAGAAAATCAACGAAATCGGACGGTGAAGAGTATAATAAACATACAGAAGGGAGACGTAAAAACCACCAGCAAAGGATACGATGCAAATAGCAAAGAGAAAATGCACGAAATATTGCAATTTTATGAAAGTTAAAGAGCACACGTAGTTGGACATTGAATCGATTTACAGAATAGCATTCTAGAAAAGATTAATAATACGGATTCATTTGTAATTTTTCAGAAATTGATCTATCTCTTTATAAATCAGCACTGCAAAGTACCAGAGCTTGGACTTGGCTTATTGCGCTTAGCTCTCGAACCCGACTTTGAGTTAGAACACTCGAAGTTCATAGTTTGAATGGCGAGATTCTGTGGTCGGTAAATTCGGCAAAGATTTCATGGTGGGTGCAGTAGCATAGGGTGTTGTTTTTTTATTTTACTTTTAGTGAAATATCGTAGGATATTCTTTGTTCTCAATATATCTGAAAGAGACCAATAACACAAGGATGTTGGCCAGGAAATTTTATAAAAAGATAATAAATTGCTGGGAGGTAGAATGTTGTTTTTAAAACCGTCATTTCAAAGTTGGTCGGGTTTAAGTGGCAGGGTGTTGATCTCAACAACAAAACATTCTGGACAGTAGGGATATTGTTGTGGATAGGAATATAGTGGTGGATAGTACGGATATAGTGGCGGGGAATAGACTTTATCACTACTACTTTGATACTCAATTCTTTTTTGTTAAAATCAGTTTCATTTTCTTCTCTTCTTGATTGTTCGCCTGTTACAGACTACAGTAGCATATAATGTAAAACAAAAATTGTCCTTATGAACTAGTGAATAATGTTCTAGTATGACGTAAATAATGATGCAGTTTTCGTGTTTGTTATGCAGTATGGATGAGATCAATGAAATCAGTGTTATGGTTTTCGCCTAGAAGAGGAAATCACAGTTGAGAGTTATTTCCCCATTTGTCTTCTACGGACCTACGACTGTGCCTTCCTGAAGACATAAAGTATAACCCCAAGAAAGAGATTGAATAGTCCCTGGAAAACCCCTACATTTATTTCCTTCTCTCAGCGATAGTTTATTATTTATTTGATTTCATTAGTGGTTCATACAATACAAATTTAATTAAATTGCAACATACTCCTTCTCATTATCGCCATGCAATCAGAATTATTTCTCGTGAATTTAACACTGTCTGCTTATTAGTATGAGAATAGTTAGTTACACATATATAGTACATCGTTTGAAAATCTTTAGCACGACCTTCTCCGTAGACAAGCGACCTTAGACAGCTTGAACCCGGATAACGGCCTGAGACAAGAAATGTAAGGTTCACCAAGACGTCTTTATCACATGGATAAAACAGGATGGATGAGAGTCGGATTAAAATGTCAGCAAAAAAAAAAAAAAAAAAAAAAAAAAATAGGCCTTAACGTCAAACATGGGAACAATTTTTAAAGTGCAGCGGTGTCCAACAGCTGTTATATTACAAAGTCACTATTTCGTAAAGCTGCTTTGATTTCAATCTACAGAAACATGTCTTTGTTTTCAGCACATGTACAAGTTCATACTCCTTGGACCTGCATGATGATTGATAAGAAAGTGAAAAATTTAAACGCATATCAAGTTTTATGTCCATTTTCATTGCACTAAGTTAAACTATTTTGCTAAAATACTGAAGTTTTCGAAATTTAAAATTAATATTTTACATCCAGGTAAAAACCAAAACACCTTATCAAGAATCTTATCGCTTAAATTAGAATAGTAATCAGCCAGTAACAATGTTAAAACAAATTCTGTTACTGCGCTGTTATCCTTTCACTGGGAGATGTAATTACACGAGATTAACAACGAGGATAATGACTTGGATAAGCCATTACCGAAGTAACGAAACGCTGTTGGGGGGAGTAAAGTAAAATTTATCAGAGGACATAAGTGTTAGAATAATAGATATCCTAAGTTTCTATATTTAGGTAGCTGAACATGTGAGATGATTGTTTCTCACATACAAAATGCTAAATAATGTGTTCTATGGTATGTACAACATGTTGTACCGATGATGGATCTTTAGGTTAAAGCACAGTAGTGTGAGACCTTGTTGTCAACAGTGCCCTTTAATGGCGCCGATTTTGTTCGTTGCAGAAGGCATCCTTTGCTTAAGGATGGGATATTAAAGTTAAACTCATAACAGGAGTTGAATTATATTTTTTAGACATGTATCATACGTGGAACTGCTCTATACGAAAGCGCAATGCTCGGGAAATATCGCGTTACCCATATAGAACACTTAATGTTTTCTGTCTGATAATGTGCATTAATAAACAAAGTCTATCACGTTACCCATATAGAACACTTAGTGCTTTCTGTAAGACAATCTGCATTAATAAACAAAGGCTAAAATATAACATGAACCTCATATACAAGTCTAGGTTTAAAGCCGACACTGCGAAATGGAACCTTCTAATGCTAGCAAAGAATATGCCTTTAGTTCAACATGTGAAACCCGCCCTAACACATTCCGTCTGTGATTAGCTGATAGCAGTGTTTTTTCCACCAAAATTTCGTTTTTATTACATAAACATTAACGCTTACAGGGTTGTTATGCCGCGCGATACAAATGTAGTAGTATCAAAATAGGGATTTTAAATCTTGTTAGGCGACTGATCAGCTTCTATACCCCATGACTTTACTACTTTAACCCTGATTGTCACACGCAAGTGCATGATCTATGGGATAATACACAATGAAAAATAATCATGACAGCAACAAAGCCACATCAGCAGGCTGCTACGTGCATTACTGCGAATTTAAGATAGTTTTAGTGGTGGATATTGACTGGTTAAGGTGGGATGAAGATGAATTGTAGTTGTTTACTTTAATAACATTTTATGAAGTAACATATTCTTACCTCTCTTCTGTGCTTAAACATGTATCGAAGACAATGTTTACTTCAATGATTTTTCACGAAGTACAAAATCCATAACTTCCCAGCGTGCTTAAATACTTGCTTACTTTAATGATTTCTTACCTTGGCGCATTGGCTATGTTAATCATTTTGCAAAGCAAAATCTGCTCGCAATCAGTTAGGCATATATTACTGATTATGACTATACTATATAAGGAGAGATTCCTTTTTTATGCGGCTACAATATTGCTGCAGGAATGTGATTATTGCTAGACACTATAGTGTATATAAAATATTCTACTAATAATATTTGTGTAGCTATATTTTCTCTGTGTGACTATACTGACTGTGTCAGAGATTGTGTGGGATAATATATTAAATAACCAGTGCAGTTTAATATAAAAATGGTGAAAATTTCACAGACTGATGCAAACTATTATTTGAAAGAATTTATGAATACATACAATTCTAGGATTATATTAGAAGGTTAATAGAGTGTATGCAATGTTACAGAAAAGATTAAATCTCTGCTTCGCTTCAGTGCGTCATACAGGTTTGTTAAAATAGGCTCAAAGATGTTTTATGATTTTTCAGATACATAGTGGGAGCTACTGATAAATTAATCAACTTAACAAATATATTGGAAGCGCAACGTTTTAAACTTGGCGAATCTTATGAGGGAAAAAAATGTGAAAGGTCACTATATGATATTGTGCAAATAAACAAAAACTTGCCGACATGATTAGGCAAATATTTGTCGATGATTTAGCGAGTGAATACTCCAATGATAATAATGATGATAATATAATTAGCGAATATATTAGTAGCAATGTAGATCATCAAGGATAAATTAATTAATGAGACATTTTAATTGTATGGAATCACCAACGACACGTTTCCGTAAGAATGTGAAATTTTGTATAAGATGTAAAGTCTAAGCGAATGGCCAAATTAATCAGTTGTTTGCAAAGATATTCACATGACAAGACATAGATACTTAGGAGTTAATATACGAGCAGTGCAATATATTTTATGTCATTGGATGTTATTTTACAAGCGTCGGTCAAAAATTATATTCAGGTACTAAAATCTATTTGACGGTAATCTTCAGTGTATGCAGTCTGGTGAAAAGGTTTTATTGCTACAAACTGACACTCAAGTTTTGAAATTACTAAAGGTTTTTTTTTACAGCTACTGACGGAGAAATCACCATATATTTATAATCACATATATTCGGTGAGGAGTACATGTCTGAATTTACGTACGCTATCAATCGAAAATATAATTATTTCTATTACAGAATATAGTTTGGAAATGTACAATAAGTTAGGATTAGGACAGAATCAATACAAAAGTGTATGCCTTGGAAAACGTGAACTGTGCGACCGAACTTGCCATTATGAATACTGTAAATCACATTTGCTTGCAATAGTGGCAAAGTAAAAAATCTTTGACACACATACCTGTCATGTGGAAGAACAAATGAATAGCCTGACAAACTTCATCAGGTGTTCTCACATCAAACGATTCACGGGAAATCTTCCTCCGTGTGGGTAGGTAAATTTGACACAACGCTTGTTTAGCCATCCATGCTCGAGCAGTCCAACATTTAACTTTCGTTGCGCATGCTAACTTTTCAACGGCAGCTTCGCCTTTCCAACAGCCACTGGATTGTAGTATATTTTGGATAAAAAAGTCCGTTCAGTTTGTTTATTATAACAATATATGTTACCTCTAAAGAGAGAAAGTGGTAAAGTTTTTTTTTTGTCCCGTCTACTTTCAAGATCAGTTCTTACGAGTATTGCTAACCGTGACTTGTCGTTACTTTGGTTAAGTTCAATGTGTAGTCCAAATCTAAACTTGTCATGCATGTACCAATGAAAGTCGTTGGCAATTTGTCTTGTTAACATACATAATTTGACTACATGCTGAAGGAGGTCGGTATACTGCTTACTACATTTTTGTGTAGCACCATGACCTGGGTTTTAATACCCATATGGACGTTATAAATCTGGTTAATTTACATTCATAAATATTCTTAGCAAGCAGTACAGATTAGAAGGGCGAATTTCTGCTTGTAAGTGTCTAAAACTGGAGAAGTCATGATGTCTATTGATTCTGTTGCGTCAAGTAGTCTCTTCCGTTGCAAGAATAGCTATGTCGACAAGTTGTATCCACTGAGAGTTGTTAAGGAAATTTGATTGATTAACGACGTTCAAGAGAAGATCTGTAAGCTCGTACTTCAGAAGTAAATTCCAAATAACAATAATAAAACCAGATTGTAGAGACTGGGTACAATCAATATTTATGTGAAGACGTATGAGGAATATTTGCTTTGAAATGATGTAATTGGACACGGTGTCGAGTTTACCTAGCAAGAGAAGTTTACCGATCAGGTTCGGTAGAGATTCGTATCAGCCCCTGCATTGACTCACACATACCTGACTGCGTTTGTTCAGGGAATCCATGAATTTGTTACACTATTGAGTTTTGCAACTTACTTAGCTCCTTTAGATCTCCTTTTTTGAAGCCCATAACAAAGTTCGCGAGTGCATTAGCCTCGCTGCCAGCAGATTTTGCTTTGTTTTCAAAATCGTTTCCATAGCCAAGCGCACAGGTTCGAAATCATAGAAGTAGACACATTGGTAAGCGATGGATACGATCACTAACGTAAACAACAACAATTCTCTTCAGCCCACCTTAACAATCCAATATCAACCACACCATCTATCTGAAATTCCCTTCAACACAAGTGGCAGTTTACGTGGATGGGTTAGTCTCTTTTTTGATTATTTTTATTGATTGTTGACCCATAGCGCATGCACTCGCGTGTGACGATCAGGATACAAGTAGTAAAGTCATGGGGTATTTAAAAATTTGATCTATCTCACCTATCAAAATCTAAAAGCCTATTGTGATACTATATATGTTCAATCCGTACTTCCATATAACGCGCCCTGGTTAGAACAATTATCGTTTTTGTTTATTTTCAGTGACGTACTCACGTCGACATTCTTGGATGTTGTTGTTGTTGTCTGTTGTTATGGTGGTTTGACGCCATTTCTCAGCGCAAGATAGGCTATACATGGCGGCCAGTATAACTGGTGGAGGAAGAAGCCAGAAAAATCCCGATAAGAACCACCGACCCACGGGAAGCTAATGGCAAGCTTTCTTACACACCCACATTGGCCGTGGCGGAGACTCGAGCCCACACGGACAGCGGTGAGATAGCAGTGATCGACAAAAACGAGCGCTTTAGACTTCTCGAACGTTTCTAAATCCCAATTTGATTTGAATTTTAGACACATTAGGTTGTTAAATATATTTAGAAAGTGTACAAAAAGGGATTAAATTGGATATGTAATAAATAGAACATCACAGATTTGTTTTGTTCAAAGATGGAGGAAGGAACTCGACTGATACAGCTTATCAACACGTCTCGACATGACAGCCTCCAACTGTCTGTACGTGACATCAAACTCGTTCATTCCACAAACTGGGAGTAAAACACATAAGTAACATTGTGCATATATGTTTATATTTGAGGTGTAAACAAGATATGTCTTTAGCACATTGCTTACAATAACTAAAAGCTTAAGATTATGTATGTAAAAATTGCGACTGATTGCCATCGCAAAATCTCGTAGAAAAGGAGCATTGTAAGCTTTCTAGTTGCACAAAACTTGGAATGAACAAGTTGTGTGTGATTTGGATTTTTAACGTAGCTTTAACAATTTTTCAGTCATATCGATACGATGTCTGCAGTGTGGCAATTTATAATGATGTTTAGCACTGGGGCATCATGCCGCAGAGATATAGGATGATGCCCCACCCAGTCCCATTTTATCCTGACACAAGGCCGACCAGTCCTAACATTAACCCTTTAATGCTGAGCGCCTAGCGAGACTGCTGTTAGTACTATTTTTATAAGTCTTTGGAATGACTCGGCCGTGGTTTGAACCCGCGACCTCCCGCATCCGAGGCGGACGCTCTAACCACTGGGCCAGCGGAGACGTGAACATTAATGAACTAGTTGTATTTGGCGAAAAGAAATCGTAGCCTAGCTTATTCGTATATGGTTTACATATTATTCCATCATTATCATAGAACGAAATTATCACGAAAAATGTCGATATTACCTGATCTCGAGCGTATTTTTATTTTATATCGGCGCGTGAGCCGCATGTGTCCATGATTAAGAACTGATATGTTATGTAGACTCCCAAAGAACACCTAGGGGCGGGTAATAGATGTTAAATTGATGCCATACAGCTTTCTTATCTTCCACATTTAATTTCCAGTGGTATTGAAATTCATTCTCTCCATGATACAATTTATGTCTGTGTCCCGTGATACGCTCGCAAATTAGAGATCACATTGCGTTTCTTAATAATACGACTTTTCATGAGGAAATATGAGAACTGCGCACCATGGTAATTAAATAAATCACACCCTAAATATAAATATATTGTACAAGAATGCTTGAATATAGCCGAATTACACTGAAAATAAATTACAAGACCAATAAGAGCTTTTAAACATGTATATTTTTTAAGATCCGTTAAACGTGCATATTTTTTAGTAAACAGAACAAGACTTGTTAAGGTAACTCGAGATCTGAGCACAGAATTTTGGCATAGCGCCAGTGTAGCTCTAAATTTATCAATGTACTCGCTTATAAGACGAGTCCAACTGCAAACTGCACAGACCCAGATCTGCCGTCGCATAATGCGCCGGCAGATCTGGGTCTATGCAGTTTGATAGGAGTAATCAGTAGAACAAACAACGCGAACTCTGATCTGCCGACATATTATGTTACGGCAGATCATGATCTTTGTTGTTTGCAGTTTGACTCGACCTATAGGCGAGTATAGACGGTACACAACTGGAGGCGATTCATCTTGGAAGTCATCTTATATAATAATAATAATAATAATAATAATAATAATAATAATAATAAATCCACATACTTTATGAGCTTTCTAGCATTAACTGAGGCTTGTTTCACAATGCTTCAGTAATGCAGTTAGGATGTTATCCAGTATATAGCATCTTTTGTGAAAGTATTCCTTTTACTGTCTCCATCTCTCGTCGCCCACCAGTCGCTTGACTTAATGCTAAATGACAAACCACAATGTAGGGAAGCTCAGACCTGTCTTACACACAGGTGACCGACGTGAGCTTGATGTTGAAATAAAAGCAATAACCTGAACGAAAAAAAAAAAAAAAAATCATACCGAGTGATAAAATTACCTCAGATTACCCCCATGACCAGTTCTGACATAAGACCCTGTCTATCATACTATAAAAGAGAGAAGGTAAGTAACTTCCAAAAATTTCGTTACATTCTTGACACTCGATCTCATTCTTAGATCTGCATCATTGAAGGCATACGACCATTATCTATGGATTGTTTTACTCTTGAGATTTTTTTTCTATTCGTCAAAGCGTCATTGACTTTTCTTCGTTGCACCAAACTGAAGTTATGGTCTCCGAAACTTACGAATAGCGTGCATTTTTCCTGTCTGGATAAAGCTGCACTCTTCTGCAACTTGCGCTATTTACCGAGAGATACGTGTTTGCGATTCTACGATAAACTCCTTCATTAATCTGAGAACATTGGTAGATGCAGATGTAAGTTCATACTTACCATAACTCGATTCAGCTTCAGGAATCCTGTTCCAAAGAAGAAGCATACATTTGTCATCTTAAGCCCACTCATATCGAATACAAGTTACACTCATTTTCGAAACATACCAATATGCGCACACACGTCAACGGCGAAATGTGATTGGCTCATAAGGTCACATCACGAACCAGATGCATAGATGTTATATAAGTATTACCGTTTGAGCCAATCATATTTCGTCCTTGACGTGTGTGCGGCAAAGTCGGGATGTTTTTGAAAAGGACTGTAAATGATTGATCTGCCGTTAACATAATGCGCCTGCAAATCAGGGTGTATGTTGTTTGTTCTACTAATTGCTCTTTGTTCTACTGATTAGTCCTAACTGTTACGAATATGTAATTTAATTACTTTTGTGTTAATTTTAAATTCTTTTTTTATTTTATTTTATATCATTACATTATATTGTAATGATTATTTTCACGGGATCTGATATTTTGAAAGAGATGTTATGTTTATATAAAACGTAGTATGACTCGCATAAGCACGATTTTATCCTGCCGTGGTTTGTCGATTGAGTAAACAATATGCAAAAACGATTGGTTATTGTCAAGGTCATTTTTCTGGCCCACGTGTAATTGCATTGTTTACTGCGTTATTCGATGATGACATAGCCACGCGTTCCCTCGTGCGCGCCTGAAATGACGTCTTAGTTTAGTTTAAAAATACTCAGATCCCCGTGAAATATGGAGTCGTACAATATATCTTCAAGAAGAAGGATATATTTCTATTAGGTGCCGTAAAGAGTTGTATTTTTACATCTTTGGAGCTCGAGATGTTTTATCATAGATGACAGCTTGTTCAGAAGTTCATCTATTTTTGAGAATATAATAATTTATTCCCTGGAGAACTATACAAGTGACAAAGACATTCGATGGTAATTTATTCTAATTTGGAACATTACAAGTTGTGGTTCAACGTGGAACTCTTGACATTCGTATAAAGACTTCACCTGACGTCATCATCATCCATCTTGGAACGTCATCAAGATTCGGACCTGGATTCAGTTAAAATTATTTAGTGATAGGACTTGTATTTTTTTCAGTACTAGGATAAATGTTTGGATTGTCTTCACAAACTGTAAGTCCTATTTTCTATTTTCACCTTTTCACCGTGTTTTCTAGGGAAATAAATTATTTTTGTTAAAACTTACCAAGCTTGTTGGTTTCACTCTTTTCTTCTGTTACTTTTAAACAAGCCTATACGTAACACTAACAAATTGCACAGACTTTATGCGACAGCAGATCAGGGTCTGTGCAGTTTGCAGTCTGTGTATCTTATAAGCGAATATAGACGGTAACTGCTCATTGAATTCGCCTTCAATAACCGTCTCTTTTAATTTCTGCGTAGCGTGATTAACCTGATAAAGCAGCGGAATTATGAGAAAGTAATAAAACTATTAGTTTCAGTTTCTGACTGCAATAATCATAGTGATTTAATGTATATACTAATTCCTATTTCATAGGTCGTCTTTGATTGTTTTCGTCGAATACAGAACACGATTCCGTGTTATTTTCAAGGCGTGAAAAATAAACATACACGTTTAATCACTTATTTGCAAATTGATATTTTTCCAAACTGAATGCCAGTTTTAACTACCCTTTGATTATCAATGGATATTTTGTAACTTAAACATTATAACATGAAGCGAGGTTTACGAAATGGAGTGCAAATTCCCAAACACGCCAAAACATGTTCAGAAAGAACCTCTAGAACACATACGGGAATTTGAGCTGGAGGGGAAGGGGCACATACAATGGGGCAATTTCAGATCCGTTGACCTTGCTAAGTATCATGCATAGCGAGTTTTGCTTGCTTTCTTGTCTCTTGTTAGTGTGTGTGTGTGTGTGTGTGTGTGTGTGTGTGTGTGTGTGTGTGTGAGAGAGAGAGAGAGAGAGAGAGAGAGAGAGAGAGAGAGATTTGGATTTTTAACGTATCTTTAACAATTTTTCAGTCATATCGATACGGCGTTTGCAGCGTGGCAGTTTATAGTGATGTCTAGCACAGGGGCATCATGCCGCAGGCATGTTGCATCATGTCCCACCCAGTCACATTATCCTGACACCAGGCCAACCAGTCCAAACACTAACCTCTTAATGCTGAGCACCTAGCGAGGCAGTTGTTAGTACCATTTTTATAAGTCTTTGGGTATGACTCGGCCGGGTTTCGAACCCGCGATCTCCCGCATCCGAGGCGGACGTCTCTTGTTAGATGCTGTACTTTGCGATAAATTATGAAAAATCATTTGAATGATCTCTATAAAACTATTTTCCTACTATCGTCAGTAGTATATGGGGACTATATAGACCGTCAACATTCATGTAGAAGGTAACTCATGAGTTAATACTACCCCATTTTACATTTTCTCTCTTCACCTGCTCGATTTAGCTTCAGTTACCAAGCTGGCGGTGTCATTTCCCATCCTCTGCAAAGCAGAATTTCGAGCGTGCGTATCACTACACTTTAAACTCTTCGATATCCAACTAGACTGCTGTTTTCAAAATCCACATTCTGTATTAGAACCTAAGTCTGTATTGTGTAAAACACTACAATTAAGAAGCAAATAGATTCTCAGTACATCAATCATTTCTTTGGAGAATACTGAATGTTCCAACATTGTTTGTTTTAAACTCGTTTTACTGAAGTAATTGTTATGAACAAACGATGCTTTAACGGTTCAGTTTTCTTTTCTTCAAAACAAAAGGCACACAGAAATAAAAGCAAAAGTAGACCTGGGATTAATTATTGTTCCACAGACGTTAACAGCTATCTTGATGATGTATGTGGTATGGTAGCTTATACATCCAAAGAGAATGCATTCATTGTAGAGCTGCACTCAGCCACATACGGATATACATGTAAAAATTATTTTGCGCAGATAATGAAGGGACACTGACTATCACAAGAGCGATATTGATTAACATTTATTGCCATATTATGTTGTAATCAGATTACAGGTATATGACTTTGGCACTTTTAACTCAGATCATTTGCAATCGTGTTTATAGTCATTTTTCTCTCACACGAATCAGCCATTTAATACTGTAACTCGATATAATTGATATTGACTCTGATTGTGTACATAAAAACTTAGTTGTATTTGGAACGCAAGGCGTCTCATACCGAGCGAATCCAACACCTGCGTGTGCGTGGCTTGATAGTACATATTTTGCCATCTATTTCAATGGACCTCAAGACAAGAGTCGTTGTCAGTTGATAGGTTCTTAAACGTGTAAATGATACAGTAATTTCTCACTAATCAAATAATGACCACACATCGCGAAACTAATGTCACATTTGCATGGTTTTCTTTTGTTTCATATTTGTAATGCTTATTATTAGTAAAACATTTTGAGCTGAATATTATTACTTCACGTCATGCAATACAAAGCGAGATGCAAACACGCAATACAAAGAATTACTCGTATCTTAAATTACTAAACAAGTATGCCTAAAAATATCCAGAGAATTCCCTATGCTAAGAAATGGGGGGGGGGAGTCCATTTTAAGAAACTAATCAGTACTGTCATAAAGTCTCGTGAATGTTATGCATTATAACGCATGATCCGAGCAATTGGCTAATTACTCGGGTTGAAAAATATCTTGCCAGCACCGACTCCCCATAATCAAAATATAATCAATAGATTCTAACAAAGCTATAAACGGAGACGTAAATACAGATGGCACATACCCTAAGTTTATTTCATTAATATTTCATGCAATCCTTTTCGCCCCAGATATTCACCAGCTGCATTAAAAGAAATACTGACAAAACAAGCCCTTTTTAAATATGATCTTATCAATATATAAAAAAAACCAACGTCAGTGTTTACGTTGGAATATCATGCTTTCTGCCTGTACATAATGTTTAGAATTCAAAATCATTGATATGAAGTTTGCCATTTAATGATTTTAAAGACAAAATTTCTCCTTGTAGTTAATACATAAACAGTCTCTCTAAGAACTCTCCAACAAACAACAGCGACGAAAGTTTAGCAGTACATATATATCTTTTCAAATCGTTACATATTTTCTAATATACAAACGTACCAAAAGCGGTAAATAATAACTATTCTTAATTCATTACCATTTTGAAAATAACAAGACGTTGTACTTTCAACGATAGATGGGGTTGTGCTATCTTGTTTTGTTTTGCAGCATCTTCAAAACAACTTACTGGGGTCCCGGGTAGCCGAGCAGTCCAAAACTCTCGCCTTGACTGATCAATGCCATCTCACCTCTGTCCACGTAGGTTCGAGTCTCGGGCTTGGCCAATGTGGGTATGTGAGAAAGCTTGCCAGTATCTTCCCGTTGGTCGGTATTTCTAACACGGTTTTCCCGGGTTCTTCCTGGCCACCATGTATAACCTACCTCGCGCTGAGATACGGCGTTAAACCCAAACAACAACAACAAAACAGTTACTCGTTATATTATCTAGCTTATTTCCATAAATTATCCTAGATCGTATATAATAGTTCTTTTATCTCGTAAGTAGCGTGCCAATGACACGATTTTTAAAAAAATTACATAGCCAATATAGCCAAACGTTTTCTTTATACTATTTAGGTCTTTGAATTAATTATTTTAAAACCTTCTCCCTCTGCTTTCATGTCATAAAAGCAAAAAAGGAAATTGCTTAATGCTTTATGAACATATATAATTGTTCCAAGTCCGGCATGTACAACTTCCTCCAAGGCGCGGACCGGATAGTGACATTTAACTGTACCTGTATGGTACATGTATGATAACACCTTAACAGATAAATGTCGTGGGCCTGACGCGACCCGCCGAACGTAGGTTGTAGTCATGCCATAAGTGTTCTGCATATGCAATCCGTTTACTCGTTGCGTGCTCCAAGAGATTGATTGAGCTGTTATTGCAATGCTTTAGTACTGTAACAAAAAGTGAGCCCATAATTTTTTTTCTTCTATATTGGTCTCTCTCTCTCTCTCTCTCTCTCTCTCTCTCTCTCTCTCTCTCTCTCAGGAAGGAAGGAAGGAAGGAAGAAAGTTGTTAATGCTGTAAGTATTAAATATATCCAGTCCATTCAATCGTTGTTGGCTCAGCGATATTGATTGAACGGTATCTTGCAGTATTGATCAGAGTCTAGGACTATTCTGCAGCAATGGTGTACTGCCTGGGCATTCCGATCTACCAATATCAGCGGTAGAATAACAATGCACATCTATATGCAGGACCTGATTGTTGGACAGAAATCATGGATTACAATGAGTACGTTTCTAATTAGTGGCTTCTTGTACTTTATCAAAATATTATTTGGCGAAATATATGATATATTTTAGCTGTTACGTGATGTAGCAAATATTACCACAAAAGTTTGCTCAGGACACACACACACACACACACACACACACACACACACACACACACACACACACAATTACCACAAGGTAAAGCGTTACTATTCGAAGTTTTACGGTTGTTGTTCAACAAAAAATAACGGAACTCTTGAATGGAGAACAACAACTGCTTGGGTGCAATTTTCCTTGACACATTTGTAATATCGATTTATAGTTACGATATGAAAATAACAATCTTATAACAATTCGATGCATGTGCAGCGACCCCAAAACTCAATTCTGACATTGAAACCAGCTGTGTATTGTTTTATAAATCTTTTGAGTAAAAATATACAAGCAACAAATACGGGTTAATTTTAATGATGCAATTTTATTTCAAGTAAAGAAAATGATTCGTCTATTCGTGTATAAAACCCCAGTAAAAACTACCGACCCACGGGAAGCTACTGACAAGCTTCTAACATACCCACGTTGGCCGAACCCGAGACAAAACCCGCACGGAAATTAGTCACGTGCCAGTGATCCGTAAAAAGCGAGCGCCTTAGACCACTCGGTCCCCCGGGGCCGCTTACTGATTGTACTAAATGTCCCATGCGCATCGTTCGTTTTTATTATATGCTATAGTTATTTTGGAGGTATTTCACATGTGACATGTATCGATTTTTTATTGGATACATTGCTGAAAATGGGGAGGAGGGAGGGGAGAGGTGGGGCATGCTCAGCCTTTTGTATTTGATAAGCCGCTCCATATTTAAAGGCCTAAACGTTGTTGTATTGAATATGAAAATACATAACATTTTATATTCCTTTGCTGTCATTTACATAGGACCACATACCTGGTTTACACAGCTGATTTTATTACAATCATAGCATTTTTTTGGCCGTATTTAAACGCAAAAGCAGTACAAAGAATATATTCAGGAATATCAAAAAAATATATTTACATGTACTTACATGAGGGATACAGTAATCTCTCTGGTCATCTTCACGATGTGGAACGTACCGTAGCTAATAAACCAAAGCACTCACCACTGCGAAACAGATCACTGATACCCCAAACCGCAAGGTACATCAGTAGTATAGTGGGTTACCGTGGCGTCAATGGGAATTAGCATTTTTGTGCTTACAGCTGCAGTGCGGGTGTGCATATTCTATTTATAGATATTGGGATTTCCAAAAGGGAAATGGTCCGTAAATTATCAAAAGTTGAATATGTCTTATA
>JAECUM010023236.1:0-22200 GCA_016617855.1 Megalonaias nervosa | reverse complement strand
AGATATTCGCACACAATTATGTTACTTTCGCAAGCAATATGAAAGGACAGAGGAAATGCTTCGTTCTGGACATCATTTAATCCCGACTTAATCTTCACGTTTTCTGCTGAACTATCCTTAAATTTGGAAGATTTGAAGCTTCCCTCTGCTGATCTTATTAAGGAGAATAAATCATCCATTTCCTAAAAAGCATGTCATGTTAAAAATTAAACATTATAATAATAGTGACACTTTGTAACTCCCGCAGTAACAAATGATCCAGAGTGAACAAATAGTAGACTGGTCTCCTATTGTGATTACTAAAGGTCCAGCTAATCAAAACATCCTAACTTCAGGAGTTCCGGTGTTTTCTCAACACTGATCAGGAATCAGATCACAATTAATAGTTCCGATTCAGTACTAATTTAGTCTCAGTCTATTTATAGAGCATTTTTTCCTGTCTCCTTGTGGTGATACAAGAGTTAGATTTAGGCATTCTTGGTATGGATTTAAAGGCAATTGTTTATTATTTACAATATGAGCTTATGGTGTGGTTATCGGTATGTATTTCGGCGACAGTGTACAGTGAGTAATAATGTCTTGGTGATGATCCGCAAGTGAAATCTGTGTTCCATTGCACGTGGGTTTGTTGACAGTCCAGCTTCTAAAAAAAAAAAATGCCGGTGAACCTGTGACAAGAACTTCACCGTGAAGTCATCTTTGAAGGTATTTTAAATTAACATATGATCTGTATTGATTTGTCATACAGTTTAAAGTTCAGTACTGACAAACAAATGTAGAGCATATATAGTGAAATTAATTGTGTTCTGGGTCCGTCACATCTTTCTTGGCATTATGGGATTGCCGTCTGCTTGGAAGATTTACTTGGCTCCGAAATTGATGAGCCTGACATGTCAATCTACGCATCTCCGAAAGCAAAGATTTGACAATGGAAGTACTCCAAAAAGCATGAGCAATATTACGTTTTGCAAAAACAGGTGCATAACTCTTTTTTTTACGAAGAATTTACTTAGTTTAAATTATAATCCAGACATATATTAAAATAATCTCAGCAAGTCATGAAAATAAAGAAAGTAGTGAGGCCAAGCGTTTGGAACTACTTTATTACTCTTAACATACAGACCTGTCCTCAGAGCTGGTTGGCGTAGGGATAATATCCAAAATTGGATAGTAAATTCAGATATTCTTATAATTAAAATCGGATCTCATCAGTCCTACGTACATTGGGGATTTGATTTTAACCATACTGATACATATATTTGCTGTTATGTTTGCGTTTTCGAATATAATATATCAATTTATTAATTTATTTAATTACTGAATAAATGCCAAGATCAACATGAATCACATTATTTCAGAATATTTTACAACTTCTTTTATACTTTGAAAATAGACGCGACAAGATAGAATCAACTTCATTTCAAGTTGAAATTATGTGTAACATTTTTTTATAAAAGCAAATAAAAACAAAACACTTGCTTTGGAACAATTACTTCACAGCCACAATATGAAAAGAGGTATCACAATGCTAAAACTGACTGATTTTCAGTCGGGTCTGATGGATTACGTTTTGGGACAGAGTTAGTCTAGGCGAAGAAATGGCTTTGATGTATTCAAATTTCAAATCCGATTTTATCATTAGAATAGATCGCTAGAAATCAACTGAAGTTTTAAAAATATCTTTGATTTCTGTTCTCTTGATTCAAAGAATAAGACTTAAAAGTCGATTTAAAACTACACGTGTCTGTAATGTACTGGACAGAAACTAGAGAATATACAATTTTCTTTATGGTGCATTAAAGGAACGTTGCTGAATCTACACCACTACTGCATGACAAAATTAAATGTACAACGTCTAGTAAAAAAACGATATTGATTAATGTTATCTTTATGATCGCCTTTTCCCTTTAGTACTCCCTATGGTGACAAAAGAAATCTACAGTTAAATAGGACTTTTGTTTTGATGTTAGTTTGTCCCTGGAACAACTGGAATGGTAATGAAAAAAAATGTAGGTTAAACATTGTGGAAAGATATGGAAACAAGCGGAATTTTAACATTAGGATCAACATGATGGGACGATGTGGTGACAAGAGCAAGTGGTAATGTAAGAAATGTTTAACGGTTTAATGAGGTGAGACGGTCTTGGGACAAAGGGGAATGTGAACATTTACATTATGGACCAATACCCAAAAGAACTGACAGGTACTTACACCTACTGATCAGCACACATTCTTATCGATCGCACATACTAATGCATTCTTACTCACTGTGGCCCTCAAAGGGTAACGTTATCAACGAAATGACATAAACAAAACGTTGTCATAATGTGAATCGTTCCGAGATGTTCTAATACAATATGTCTTAAATGCATCAGTACCAAGGAGGAGTGGTATATTTAAAAAATACATAAAATTGGATAACTATTATTCATGTCTTTATTGAAAACTACTGAAAACACATCATTCAGATGACTCCTCAAGAATGATTTGCCAACACTCACATCTGAGATTTGTCTCTTAGACCTGTAAACAATACAATATAATGTGCCATGATACTCAAGGTGCAATGAGACTTATTTAGTTGAAAAAGTTTTCTTTCCCCATTACGATGATGTCCTTCACGAGTAAACAAAAGTTTAATTTCTTCTTCATCTTTATCCTAACATGTGATGGAATATATCAAGATGTGTTTGATAAAAATAAGAAACGATCCCATCGTCTTCTCGAGCAATTCTTTCTACGAACGAAATGGATTCTCACTGACTTTCTCTGAATAACGTGTAAGCCGGCTGTCACTCTTTTTGAGACCGCACGATGCGTTGTGGAGGAAGATCGAACACAAGTGATTTGTGTTCTATCAAACGTTTGGCAAATTGGATTGCCCAGGACCACTTATTCTAGCAATAAGCATTTAAAAAGGATATCTTCAGTACCTGCCAACTTTGACGATCTGACCTTTCGGCAATCTCTTTAAAAACTGAGTATGCAGTCATAACTCTCAATATGTATTGGGAATACTGACATTCCATAAGCGACACAAGACATCAATACACTTTATATATTAAATGTTTCATCATTTAAAAAAAAATATTCACATTTTAAAACCCAAAGTTATTGATTTTCTTTCATGATGCAACAAACTCGCATTTAAAAGAATTATTGTTTTCTTGCATTGTACAAAATATTCAGAGTCGAAAAGCAAAGTTATTTTTTCTTTCATGATGTAACAAAAATAATATTTAAATTTAAAATAAACTGAGACGCCAAAGTTTGCGACTTAACTGGAATGATACGTCAGTATCAATCTTTTTAATTTTATTTGCTTTGAAGTTGTGCTTTCTTGTCTCGGTTTTAGTAGCCATACTTTCTAGGTCCACCACTGGTAAACTCGAATTGTCTCTTCGGGATGTTTGTCGGTCCAAATTCCTAGACGATCGCCTTCTGTGTATGGGTGATAGCCTCCAAGACGATCAATGTACATGAAGCTATTGGTGTCAAAGTAAAGGGGTTGTTTTCTGATAAGGGTTCCAAGACAGAATACAATTTTAAACGGGAATTGGCTGCCACGTAAGAAGCAAAGATGACATTGCTTTATCCCTTCATTCAGTCTGTATATGAAAGTGTATAAGTATTTTTGTCTATGTCTTAGCTTTCCGACCACATTCTCTCCTTTCACTCATAGTGTGATAGTACATAAATATGTTTGTGTCAGTGTATTCAAGATTCAAGACTCAAGATTATTAATTGGTAAACTAGGCTACCAGCTAGCAATACAATAATATATAAAAATACAAAATCTATCACCGGAAGTGCATATATATATATATATATATATATATATATATATATATATATATATATATATATATATATATATATATATATATATATATATATAGTCAAGGTGTTATATGAAACATTGTATGTATTTTCTTGTCGATACAGTATCTGGTGTATGAATAATGCAACGATGTGAATAACAAAAGGATTTCGTGTTGACATAAAGGCATACAAGGTTACTTGAGATGGATTACTATACAAAGATTTGTCTACGTACGTTTCTCTTAAATCTTGATAATGTTTATAATTGAAAAATAAATGATATTCATCTTCAACGAACTCCCAATTACTGTGATAACAAAAATTACAGAAACGATATGAAGTAGTAACTCCATCATGTCTACCGATCCCTATAAAACGTTTATAACTTGAGCTCGAAAGGGTTTTACGGGCATAAATAGGTAACCCTATGAAATATACGTCTCAACATCTAATAATGTTTTGAGGTCTTGATAATAACAACAATTTTGACGACTGCTTGATTTTTTTAAATGCCAACTTCGACTAGTGCAATTCTACACTCTCTGGAGAATGCTGTTACAAATACACTAAGATTTCCAACATCTTGTGATGTCCATACAAAGCCAAAACCATAGCTAAATAATAAATGTCTCATATGTAACAATATATATCAATATTTAACACACCTCAACACAACGATAGTATTCCACATTCTCCAAGGGCAACATAATTATTCACATTACATGAGATGCATAGATATTGCTTAAAGAAACATCTTTCAACTTTTTCAATGCATTCTGAACATGTGTGCCCCCAAATTTCAGAACCATAACACAATAGTGGTTTTACCATAGTATCAAATATTTTTAAGGCATCTACGCAACTAAAGTGCCCTAACATTTTTGGGGTAATGAAAGATAGCTATAACAGATTTGATACTCTGAGCTACTAATATTCTTTTAGCCTTAGTCCAAGATAATTTCGGTGTAAGCCAAAGACCCATATGTTTGTAAAATAAACTGTACCTCTTTCATACTTTCTTTAATGTCTTCCATTGCGAGACGCAATTAGCATTTTCTTATCCGTGTTAACTATCGTTCCATTGGCATTACCAGAGCGTGCTATTGTGTGTATATGTTATTTTAATGCTCTGGCAGTATCTGTGCAATTAGCTACATCACCAGCAAATAAGAGTGCAAGAAGATCACGGACATAGTAGTAGAAGTATATGATGATCCTGAACCAAAAGAGGATTCTAGACCAGAAACCCCCCACCCCCTCCCAAATGTGAATTTGTCGGAGAAAGAATATCCTAGTTTAGAAACCTTTTTTGCTAGAAATTTCATATTAAACAATGAAATATTATATAAAATGTCCTATTACAAAGAGCCAATTAGTAGCGTCGGATTTAATCTAACAAACAGATTTTTTAAAAGATTTAGTTCAGTCAAATTAGCCTCAAGATATACTGAGACAGCACCTAATATAATAAGCGATTGTGTTAAAAAGGTTGGTCATCATTTATCAGTCAAATATGGATCAGTATGGTTATTCGCAACTGAAAATGACAATAGAATATTAGGTTGGGCAGATGATCCAATGACATTTATTGACAACATGGTTGATGTTTTATTTGATAATGATATTACTAAACATATACTACTATAAATATTTGTTTAATAAAAATAAAAATAATAGTCCTCAGAGGGGCTGTTTTTGTAAACGGCACAACACATATTTGTGGCATATTTACAGCAAGCATATTTACAGCATTATATATTAGGACTGCACAACAGCTAATATTAATTAAGGACGGCACATTTACATATAAACTTAATTCTAACTTAACTCTATGTACAGCACAACACATAACCCCCCATATGAAATTTTCTAGACTGCCAAACGAAATTCTAGAAAATTTAGAAGGTAACGAAACCATCATATAAACTCATAGATTGCTAGCAAGTTTATATAATGATGAAACAGCCTCAACCCCCATATAAACCCCTAGATTGCCAAATGACATTCTAGGAAGTTCAGAGGGTGATCCGTACTTTTTATGGACTACACAACACAACACATAAACTTATCCTAGGGGACGGCACAACATATAAGACGGCACAAACAAACGGGGGCCTTATCTACGTCCAACAGATTTTGTACACTCTCCTCATGATCACCCCGAGGAGAGTGCAAAAGTACACCCACCACGTGGCGACATGGTGGGAGAGTGTATTTGTCTGTTGGATGTCGAGGGTTTCTCCGGACCCCCAATTATCTTACGAAAATGGCATCGAAATTGTCTCCGTTGACTATGTCAGTCATGGGAATCGAACCACAGACCATGAGTACGAGAATCTAACGCTTTAGCACTAGACCACAGACCTATCTTATATATATTCACAAATTATTATATGCTTACCAGTTACCTGATTTTGAATAGCATTTCATTTTCTGATTTTGAAAAACATTATTATAAAATTGAATCGCGAAATCTGAAATCTTACACATTTCTATGCTGATTGAAATATATTACCGTCTATTTGTACAGAAAAACGAAATCCTGTGCTAAGCTTTAATACAGCGGCTGTATACATTACAGGCAGAGACTCTGCAGTCTGAAAAATTGATAGTAGGTTTTTACCAAGCCTTATGAAGATTTATTGACATCCAAGTGGAAGGTTAACACATAAATCAATACAGAACATCTGTTTCATATATTTTCTAATTCTAAGGTCTTAAAATTACTATATCAGATGATTTTGAACGATAGAAAGCAAAATTGTTACATCAGATTTGTATGTATGTTAACCTGATACTGTACTATGTCCGATAATCCAAACACGATTTATGTTATCTGGAAGACAGTATTATCTCCCTTGTTGAAACGCAAATATATCTCCTCACATGTAAGTTGCTGCTAACTAAATCGAATAATGTTAAATTTTAAAGTTTTGCCAAAATTAATTAAAGATATCATTTTTTTTTGTACTGGTGTAATGCCCAAGTGCTAGAGTATTAATCCCATCTTCGCAATATCTTTTATCATCAAAATTACTTAGTCCACGTTTAATAATCGTATCTGTCTCAAGTTTGTGAAGATTTGATTTGATAGTATTCGTTTTTATAAAATTAGTGCAGCTATTTAATGCTGCTTTAAAGTCATCAAATTTCATACATTTTTTTACGTACCCACGAGGAATACCTTTCGCTTTCTTTGTCAGTTTATTGTCGTCGAGAATTACGGCATACATTTTACTTCGAAGTCCGACGAATTCCCTAACTGGAACAAACATAAACTCGTCTTTCTGTTTGCCAATAACTTTTTTATTTACATCATCATGAAATCCACTACTTGTCGGATAATCTGATAAATCAAATAGGTCACAGCGGTTATAAATATCTTGATAGACATCCTCACATTTTATATTATAAACTAGCGAATTTGTATCAGTAAATAGCAACTCCGAATCTGGCTACTGCTTTTTGGTAAATTTATAGTGAAAATCGTACATCAGCCACTTTGATATATCAAGTACAGCCGCACCAACATAAATCGGTTTATTTAACTTTAAATTTGTCTTTCGTCGTTGTATTGCAACAAGATTTTCATTAAATATTTTCATATTAACAAAACCATCATCATTAACTAATTTACTTCTGCGATTTATGTCGTTTATAATTTCGATAAAAACTCTTTTTCTAATATTTTCCATTGTCTTACCGAACACCGAGTTATTCATTAACTTGAAAAAGTTTTTCTCAAAGTCGGTCTTGGCCACAGTACGACGTTTGGTATTTAAGTAAATATAATTTGACATCTACCTAGACTGATTAAATTTTAGTACGCGATGGACTTTTCTCAGAATTAGTCCAGCATCTACTGCTTGTTTTAAATTTTTGTAATGTATCACGTAATTTCTTTTATTTAGCAAATTTGGAACTAGCTTATTAACAATTGAATTTTTTGCTGTTGTCGTTGCTCGTTGTTCATGTGATAGTAAACTATAATCTATCATCATCGATTCTGCACAAAATGGGTAGTCATTATGTAGATCATGTAACGAGCTAGGATAATCTAGATCAACTTCAACAAAATAAATGACATCGGAAAAATCATTGTTAATTTTTCTAGGTAAATCTTTTTCAGTTTCTTTAAGAAATTGATCTGGAGTTATCCAATGAAATCAACCGAAAGGCATTGGCTCTGACATTGCCCAACCATACAAATTCACACAGTCTAGATAAATAATATGATTGGATGGGAGATTTTTATCATAACGTTTTAGATATTTATTATTAGCTACTGCATATTTTTTTGTTATAACGCTAATTCCGCCTCTTATACCTTTTTCAATAGAATTAAACAGATCAACATATGTCAAGAGATCCAATTCTATCTTAGTTGTTTTTAGGAGAGCGTCCCACGACAGTCCCGGGGCGGAATAATACCAACAAGGATCTAGTCCATAATTTCTATTACTAACTTGACGAAAACTTTCAAAAACATCTGCTAGTAGTAATACATCTGTTTTTAAATATATATCATAATAATCACCAAATGTTTTACAACTAAATTTATTCCAAATGCATATTTATACTCGTCGACTGACACACCTTCACCTTTTAGCTGTGAGTAAAATTTGTCTTTGCCGGGCAGAGAAGTTTCATCAAATTTACTCCAGTCGTCGAGATACTCATATGGAAATATACCTTTTTTGTCAGATCGACATAGTTTTCATCAAAACAACTTCGCAGATTATTAAAAGTGCTACAACCTTTTACAAGCTCATCTAATGATGCTGCCATAAATTGCAGACTGTCAATAAAACGTAATTTGCCAAGAGTAACTGACATATACTTTTCAAAATTGTTTGGGATACATTTTATTGTATTATTTAATTTTAGTTTAGATTTAATTTCCTCGTTGTCAAAGCTTCTACAATAATATGACTGTCATGGCCTCGAAAGTTATGTAAAATTACAGGAGTAAAATCTGGAGCGATACTGACCGGTCAGATGGCAATGATCTCGCACTTTGTCATCACCTAATAATTTTTCACGGATATGGCAATTAACTGCATTGGAAAATTCAAGTTGTTGTTTGGATGTTATTTTCATTGGAGCTGTTTTTAAATAATCTGTTAGAAATATTATTAACTTCGTCTATAAGAATTTTTAGTAACCATACCGCCGGACTTTCAGACTCGCCATTGCTACATAACTTTACTGGACTTGAAAAATTATCGTTAGCACAATAAACTACTTTATAAGCTACTCCGCAAGGGACATGTTGTTGTATTTTTCTTGTGCTTGATTTATTTGAATTATTTTCTGCGCCGACCACAGGGACAAGTAGACACTCAAAATCAGCATAAATAACAAAAGGAATATTTAGCTTATGATCATAATTTTTAAATTTTAATATTTTTTCTTTTTCGCCAGGCATAGTGATTCTTTAGACATTGGCACAGTATTTGAGATGATCTTGCAGTGTCCCATCTTTAGAAAAACCCTGCAAACATCTGTAACAGAAATATTTCTTGTTTTTATTTTTATTATACTGTCTGCCAACTAGTCCGTTAAAGTTTTTTTTTTTTTTATCCAAACGTAATGTTCTTTATAAAATAATAAATTTGTTTTCTTTTGTGTAGCAGTCTCTGAAATATATCTTGGGTAAAGATTTTCTTTATCATCTAGTCCGAAAACATTTACTGAAATATTGTTTTGTTTTTCAAACTTTGGTATATGATTTTCTGCTACTGGAAAAGTTATTCCAATAAAATTTAGCTCATCTTTGTATGGCAAATGCTTTTCAATTCTATCGCTGTGGTTACTCTGAGGATGTCTCTCAGACAAAATTGCTCAACAAAAACATTGGTCATCATTGTTTCTGACATTTATACAACAATTTTTGTTTTTAACTTTTTGAGGGAGATCAACATACCCAGCGCTATTAACGCCGCTGCCGAGAAGTACGTTATATCTTGCTGTGTGAATTAAAACTTCTTTTACCATCTCAAATTTCCAACCCGACCCTGATGAAGTAAATTCCTCCAATTTTTGTATTTATTTCTTGGTGTATTTCATCTGCGATTGTGGCAATATTTGTTCCAGTTAATATTTTTCGTGATTTAGGTGTTAAATATGTCTCAGAAATTTCGCTGTCAAAATTTGTATTTTCAAAGATTATATCAAATAAATCTTTTTCAATTACATGTAACTTTGATAAAATCATATGATACTGTACTATTGGTTTGATACTTTTATGAGCTGCAAGGTCTTGAGCTATAACAGGCTGTAAAAGATGATATAACTTTCTGGAGTTAAAATTTGCTAAAACATTTTAATTATCAAATTTGTAACTTATCGTATCCGGAAAATGCTGTGGCAATTTTTCCTGCTTTGATAATGCTCTTTTTAGCAATATCACGCAATTTTAACATTATATTATATATAGTATTTTTATATTTAATTGAAAATTACGTAAAAATCAATTAGAGATATAAAATCCCTATAGTATAATGTCAGAAATTCTGAGATACATTAGATTGACAGCGGAAGAGCAAGAAACTTATCATGTTCATCCAAAGTACAACTTATATGCTGCAAATGCATTAGGTTCAGTTATTTGTATAAAATCTAAAAAATCTGTAGGAAAACCAACAACAGCTGGAATGATAATTTCAGTAAAAGGAGATAATACAGAAATAGTCGAAATGTTTAGAAAAGATTTTATTTATACTTTGTTTTGCGAGGACATCCCAGCTGGACAGCGAGTCTATAGAGTAAACAATTCGATTAACGATGACAATATTGAGAATTTAGCATTACAACATAAGTATCAGCCACATCCTGTATTTGATCTATATGATGCTAATGATCGGGGAATTATTCGAAATAAAAAAACAAAAAAAGTATTAGGAAATTTGGATAGAGATGGATATTTACTTATAAAAGTTAGAGGAATAAAAACTGATCAAGTTGGTTATAAATCCCATAGGTTTGTATATGATGTTTTTCATGGTACTATTTTAAATAATTTAGTTATTGATCATATTAACAAAATTAAAACAGACAATCGCATTGAAAATTTAGATTTGGTAACACAAAAAGAAAATAGAAGAAGAGGAGATACTGGCGGTGCTAGACATGCTAGACAAGTAATTTCAGTAAATCTGGAGACTGAAGAAGAAATAAAATTTAAATCAATTTATTCTGTTTTAGAATATCATAAAATTAATCCACAATCAGTGAATGATGTAGCTGATGATGTAAAGAAATCAACAACGTCAACATCCACTTTTGACAGATTTAATTTCAGATACAGTAATTAATGATGTCTCTTAATTCTGATTTAGTTAGGCAACTGTGAGCAAACATCAAAACATCATCTCGATCAAATTTTAGTGTTATAAACGCACTATCATTAAGTTTATTTTTTTCTGCTGCTGTTAGAAGTATTCTATCATTTTCGCCCTGTATTATGATAACATTAACAGAATAAGCACTGTATCCCAACAAACATTTTCTAACTGCCTCAACTAATTCTCTGTAATTTAATATATTAACTCTCTGATGATATTTTACATCGGGGGATTTCGTTTCGCTAGTCATTATTATTTATAATTAGATAAAAATATATTATAATATGGATTTAATGAAACGACTTGCTGATATATACTCTGGAGATTTCATTGCCAGCGACAAAGTCGTCAACGACAATTTTAAACCAAAATTAGACAAATTTTCTAGCTATAACAAAGATGATATTTTGTACAACAATGACGATGATGATGAAGTTACGACGACAGCGTTGCTGTCGCTGACACAAAAATTACAGCAAGCCGACAAATGGAAGATATAATGTTAAATATCATATCGCTAAAAAAATAATAAAATTTAATTTTACTATTACAGAGCAACAAATATTTTGGCAGCTTATCAAACCTTTTCTTAATTTGAAAATAATTGGCCATCAAAGAAATATAAAATATGATTTTATTTTTGTTAAAATATTTAATTTAATGCCAGTTAATAATACAAGAAAATTACATTTAATTTCTTTATGTCGTTCGGTTAAATGTAAATCTATACTTGTGAAGTACGAACATATTTATAATAACATTATTTCCCTGATTAAATCAATGTCGACGAAATCGACCGAGTTGGTACCCAGCTATTAAATTTATCACTATATCCTCTCCATTTATCTAAACTTTTGTTGCCACGTTTTCTAATAACTTTTTCAATAACTAATATATCTTGGGAAGTTTTCTGAAGTTCTTGTTCATAAAAACTACCAGTTATAGGCTCACCTAATAAATCTTTCAACGAGTATGTTACAGGTATTGTCAGCAAAATTTTACCAACAACAAATACTTCTTCGCTCTAGTTTGGAGTAAATCCTTTTTCAAATGTTTTTTTTTTCGTCAGAGATATTCTAACTTTATCACCAACTTTAAATTTATGTCGGCGGTACATGTTTTCGTTTGCTAATATGGGATTTTTAATTGCGTCATTTGGTGACAGCGAATGGGATCTGTGTTTCGTGTTATTGTATTCATCAACAATTTTCTGTAAATTGTTAATATATTTATTCGTATTTTTAGCTGTCAAATATTTATCGATTTTTTCGTTTAGCGTGCGATTAAATCGTTCGACGACAACGCTTTTACCTTCATTTCCAGTGACATATTTTTTGATGTTATTTTGGAGGAAAAACTGCTCGAACTTTTTATTGAAAAACTCTGCTTCGTGATCAGTCCAGATTCTGTTTGGTTTTCTTTCTGTACTTGTTATTATTTGTTTTAACGCATTAGTTATTGATGTTCCTGTCTTATCTGAAACTGGCACACTAAAAGCATATTTGCTAAAAACATCCACAACATTAAAAAGATATATCTTTGGAGCGCCGTCAGCGCCAACGTTAAATTCAGCTAGATTTGACACATCAACTAAATCTATCGCCCAGATATCATCAACGGCATTTGCAACAACCTTACGTCGCTGAAACTTTTTTTTTTTAGGTTTGTGTAGCTCTGACGCTACGTTGTCGCTTCAAGATCATCATACAATTCTTTTCCAAGACCCAGTTTATATTTTGCTCCAATAAAACCCTGCACCAGCTTTCTATCAATAGGTTCTCGCATTTACAGGTTTCATATCACGAAGTTCGTCCAACATTACTTTATCACAGTGTGCTTATCTTGTTCGTGATCAAAATAGCAGATATCATGGCGCATTGCTATCTCATCAACTTGATTGTAAGGTTCTTGGCCTGGCAGCGGATTATCGTTTTGATCTAGTTGTTTATCTAGCGGATTATAAGGTCCAGTGTATTTATGGCCTGGCAATGTCCAACCGCCTTTTGGTTTTGGCAATTTGCCAATTACTTTATGTATGTCTATGCCTGTTCCTATTATTTCTCTGTTGTTACATTGTTGACAGTATGTAACAATTTTATTTTGCTCACGACATAAATCTCTATCACAATCGTACTTGCATATCATTATTAATTTGTCGTCTACTAAAATAACCTCTCTGACAACGTCAGGGCAACCAGCTCCGGACAATTTCTTTAAAAACATACCTTTTCTTTTTCCACAGATTGCGCAAACACTTTTTAGCATCATCCTATAATTTTTTTGTTTTTTCTGTTGTTTCATTGATATTTTCTGTTTTAGTTTTACATTTGAGACAATATGTTGACATTATATATTTGTAAGTTTATATAAAATTAATTGCAATGTTATCATTGGCAAGGCAAGGTTGCTTGTCAAACTATAAAATAAATTTTAAAAAATTGAATTCCCTGACATTGTCAGGTGATTGGGACATTTGTTTAATAAACATCACGCAATAGTATCCACAAGCTGAAGTTCCAACAGGCTGAATTTGATTAGAAGAATAATTTATTACTTTATATTTTCGAGACATATATTTTTTATTGCGTCACTCGGTGGAAGTCCAAATGAGTCAAAATAATTGTTATTACAAACAGCTACCCAATGTGTGCCAGATCCGTCGTTGAAATCTTGTATATTTATCACACACGAGCCCGGCGGAATTGCTGCAAGTTTATCTTTAGTATAAACTCCCTGGAAATTTTTTACTTTTTTTTTAGCTTATCAAGTATATAAAAGTTACTTAACGCAGGCGTTTTCAACGTCTCGTGCCCGGCAATGTTAATCCTCGTCCTATTCCCAACAGATTTGGTAATAGACTTCCCGCTACTCCCGCCAGCAACGGTCCTATAAATCCGCCTTTGGTTGTTCTTGGACGAGATCGCATCTTTTTTTCGTTGTCGTGTTTTTTTTTTACCGTTTTTCGTCGTGGCATTATATTTATCTTTAGACTATTTTCTTTATTCCATTACCGCGGACGACACCGTCGCCGGAGACTGCTTTTTTCGTTGCGCCAGATACTGCTCTAGACTCTGCTGCTAATCCTAATGTACCTAACACCGGCAAAAGTTTTGGTAATAACGTTCTGGCCATTACGGATAGTGCCGGACTGAAGAAGCCGCCGTGTTTTGCCATTGCTGTTATTTGTGTGGCACTTAAATTTAAAACAAAAGGTTTGCCGCGGTTATACTTACTTATTTGTTTTTTTGTTAACATTAATTTTGTTGAAGCACCTTTGGGTTTTATTTTTAATGATACCTGCCTTGCTTTGCAACAGCAGCTGCTAATTTTTTTAACTTGACCATCAGTCAAATATATTTCTTTTACAATATTTTTTGTCATTATATACAAGTTACAGATTAAACTTGTACGGTCATTTTACCTCCAACAGAATCAATCGTAATAGATCTGTCGCTGATCAACGCGTACACGTACAACTGTGCTACTGGAACTGCTCCTAATGTCCAGGTAATTTCAATATCAGCTGTTGAGTCGACAGCTCGCTCGCTATGTTTACTAACATCAAAATAAAATATCGGATAAAGTGTACGAAATTCCTCAACTGATATCTGAGATCCGTCTCCAACATCCTGATATTTTTGCACTGCGTCGAGCAGGTACATGTAAGGTCGAGTAATATTTTTATTAGCGTAATCTGCAAAATTACATTATATCGCTCGTTCTGGATATTGCTTTGAATTTAGTCTAGCATATATTCGTCTGACATCAGCGTTATCAAATATTGCATTATTTTGTTGTTGGTTACCACGTCGCGCTTGCCGTTGAAATGGCGACAAAAGTTTTTTTTTTTGTCGTTGTTATCATTGCTTGTTGAGTTTCTTTTGCTGGAGCGATTTCTGATATAACTTGTTTGATTGTCGCAATCTGTGGTGCAGATTGGCCTTTAATTTTATCAGCAGCCTTTTGTCCAACAGCAGTTTCAGCAGCAGATGCAGCTCCAGTTGCAAAAGCTTTTGACGCGTCAAGTGCAATTGGTGCAACTTTATTCGCTATTCCCGGAACATTTTCAATAATTTTAGTAAATGTATTTCTCAAAAATCCACCAATAAGTTTTCTTCGGTAAATTTTTTTTGTTTCATATTATATCAAGTAGGTTGCATAAAACAATAGCTTGCTATTGTACTTGTAGGTGTAAATAGTAAGTGATAACTTCGTTATTCAAATCCAGCTGTCGTCCAGATTGATCTGTCAATTGCATATTTATTGCTGTTATTTGATTTTCAACATTTAGCGGATAATAAATAACTTGCCGTGGACTAATTTGCATGAGCGATCCCGGTAGAATGTCTGGAGAAAAGCTATATATTGTTTGTCCTTTACTACCTCGAGCTGAGTAAGATCCTAATGCAATAGAGCAATTTATTATATTTACTGTCAAATCACCATCATACGTTATAGTTACAGATCCATATTGTTTGTGAGTAAATCCTATCAGCGACGCTATGCTTGTTGCTGATGAAAAATCTATTATCAAATTATTTTTTAATGTTATTCTAGCGCGTAATGTGTTATAATTCGGCACCAGTTCAAAATTGTCAGCGATACCATTATTGTTAATTATCAGCTCTTTTATTGTTTTATTTAAATCAGTGACATTATAAGCTCCTTGCGGAATTTTGACTGTTTTCCACGTAATTCTTGGAGCTGGAGTTAAAGTAAATGAAAATTGATCGTTTACTCCAGTTTTCTCTTTAGCCATGGAATGCCAACATGTACATGAAATTAGTTCAATTTTATACTGTTTTTCAGTATCAAATTGTATTGGCGGAATATAATTTACTGAAAAATTTGCGCTATCTTTCGTGTCTGTACTAGAGTCAAAGTAATAATGTTGTTGACATTTTTTATATACAAATATTTTACAAAATTAAAGTTTTAGTTAACATTTATATCAAATCGCGGTGTAAAGTTTCGTATTCGTCAGATGTTAATAAATTTTCCGATCTTAAATGATCAAGTATATCAATAATTTCATTGTCAGTTTCAGTACCAACATTTCCAGCTTCTTTTGACGATATCAATAGCATTAATCTGCCTATCATTTCGACTACTGATGCAAATATTTTTACACCTTTTCCAGTCTTTTCTTTTTCCATTTTCTTAATACGATATTCATCATAATGGTTGAATACATTTTTAAAATCAGACTTTTTATCCCTAGGTTTCCCAGTCCTATAATTTTCTACAGCAGATTTAAAAACACCAGCAATAACACCATCTCTAGATTGTTTACAAAGTTCTGACGTATCTTTTACTTCGGCTCCATCAATTTTATCTAAAACTTGGTTACCATCTTTAATTATATTATCTAATAATAATATTAAAACATCATATTCATTTTATGGCCGTTTATCAATATTATCAACATCTTTAATATTATTTTCTATTATAAAAGTATCATAATCTGATAAACCTATTTTTTCTTTTAACATTTCTTTAAAATTTTCAATTTGCTTCCTTCTTTCAGTTTCCGCTGGTGATAAAGTTTTTATCCTACCTGGAGATGTAACTAGTGGTTTTTCAATCTCCGCTGGAAATTTTACTCTCTCTGGTAATACAATTGGTCTATCAGTTCTAAATATACCTTTTTGTTTTTTTACTATCTTTTATATGATTTTCATCTACTATTTTAAATTTCCTATGAAAATTCCAACTTTTACCAAACCCTGTCTCTCTATTATCAGTAGCTGTTCTGTGAAATACTCTAGCAATAACACCGGCTCTAATTTTATTAAAGAGTTGAATCATATGTTCTTCTTCATTAGTTTTTTCTAACTCCACATTAGACGTATGGCCATCCGTCATCATTTTATCTAAATTACTTATAAGTTTACCATATCTTTCTTTTGACCAAGTTTTAAAATTATCAATATCATTGATATCATTTTCTGCTAAAAATCATTATATTCGTTATCAGTTATTTTATTATTTGCTTTTTCTCTATAAAATTGTCTTTGTTCTCCAACATTTAAAAACCTTACTGTTAACTCTCCAATTTTTTCTTGTTCTTTTTCAATATCCTCTAATTTTTCTGATAATTTTCCTAAAACAGTCCTAATTTCATGTGTGGTTAATTCTGATAATCTTCTTTCAAGCAAAAGTGGATTATTAATCAGTCGATTTAGTTCATTTCGTCTAGCAGCAGGATCAGCAATATTTGCTACAAGTGCTTCGGCTAATCTTCTTTTTTCTTCATCAGATCTAGCAACAATTTTTGCGGCAGCTGCTTCTTGTTGTTCTTTAACAATTCCAACCACACCTTTTTTCCTGTAGATTTTTAACTTCTTCTTCTGATAGTTGTTTAGTTTCCGGTTGTTTTCCAAATAGAGCCACAGTAACTGGTTTAAGACCTGTAGTTGCTACTTCTGCGGCAACTATCTGTCCACGTCATGCTTGCTGTACTTTTTGCTTAAATTCTGCCTCAGATTGTGCAAGTTTTTTCAAATCTTCTATATATTTTATTATATATAAATTTTATAAAAATTTTAAGAGGTGGAAGACTATCGAAAACAAAAGCTTACTGCAGACAATTTTCAATACAACAAAGAAACATTTTAGTTGGATCATGTGCAAGTTTATCGAATAAGAAAAAGTTATATTTATCTTTTGTCGATTTATGGCAAAGTTCGATAAATTTATCTTTAGTTATATCGCCACATTGCTCGTTCGCGATATTTCTAACGTACATTGTCCAGTCCAGGGAATAATATAAAATAACTAGTATTTCGCCGAATAAATCTGTCAACATTATAAAAACCTTGGGAGAGATAAATAGAATTACATTTCTTATTACGCGACAGTGAAAAATATGATCTTATTTTATTCATTTCTACATTATTTAGCGGAATATCATCAAAAACAACTATCTTATGTTCGGACGAATCAAGTTGATTAACTGGGACAAGTTCTTCTGGTTGTTTGATAATAAACAAATCTTCACCAGCATCAAGATCATCACGAAGTTTATTATTATATTCGATAAGTAGCTCGTACTTATCCGGTTGTGGATTAATTGTATAAATATAAACTCTGTCGTAATTAAAATTATCACCTAACAGTAAGTTCATTAACAAATTTGTTTTTCCTGATCCAGTTCTTCCAACAATAAGATAATGACAATCTGGAAGTTCGTTGTTATGTTTATGTTTCACCAACCGTTCTGTATCAAAATTTAATATCGACGATTTTGCCATTGTTATACAATTTTATGTTATATAAACAATTGTCAGACAATAAATAAATAATGAGCCATTATACAAAATTTGGAACAACATTAGGAGATTCGTCGGCTATAATAACAAATGGCAATATTGATTTATCGGGTTACCTGAAGAAAAAAAAAACAACTGGTGATACAATGACAGGAAACCTGTTTATGTCAAATCAACGAGTACTAGGTTTAGAAACAAATTATCCGCCAATAAATGTTGTTGATACACAAGCTGTTAGTTTTGCACAACTAAAATCCGTCGACAATGATAAACTAGATAAATCTGGCGGAACTTTAAGCGGTAACTTAGATATGTCAGGGAAATTTTTTTATAAATTTAGAGACTGGATATCCACCAGCAAACTTAAATGAAACACAAGCTGTAAGTTATTTGCAGTTGAAGTATGTGAATAATAACAAACTTGATAAAACCGGTGGGACAGTTACAGGTATTATTAACATGTCAAGTAAAAAAATTATTGGGTTAGAAATTGTATATCCGCCATCAGATTTAACACAAGCTGTAAGTTATGCGCAACTAAAATCTGTTGACGATAATAAACTTAACAAAGCCGGTGACACAATGACAGTTAACCTGACTATGTCAAATTAAAAAATAACTGGATTACCAACAACCTCGCCACCAGCTAATGAAACTGATGCTATTAGTTATGCGCAGTTAAAAGAAGAACTTACTCCATATTTTAAGAAATCCGGTGGACCAGTGACAGGCAATATAAACATGAGAAGCAACAAAATAACAACGACATATGTTCCAGTTAATCCTAATGATCTAACAAATAAATTGTATGTTGATAGTGTGTCTGGTGGTGGTATAAAACGAACTAAAAATAATGTCGGGTATATTCCAACACTTTTTAAGGCAACTGACAACCGAGTTGGGTTTAAGGTAAGCGCATCAGCATACTATCCTTATTACGCTTTCTCTGATAGACAAGAATGGACAACCAACAGAGAAGTTGAAAATTTTTGGATTAAAATTAAATGTCCTACTGCATTTGCTATCTGGCAATTTCATTTGCGAGGTTGATTAAACTCTAGTGTTGGTCGAATTTATAATTGGCGGTTTGAAGGATCAAACGATGATATCAACTGGACAACATTATATATCACAAATAACACGTATATTACAACAACACAATACTTTACAATTTCAGTAGAAAAAACTGTTAACAAGTACTTGTATTTTGTATTTTATGTTGTCGCTGCTGAACATCCGTTTCCAGGACTGACAGCATTTGAAATATACACACTCGATGATCAAATTTAATCTATTGCTATAAAATAATGTCAGAACCACCAATTATAACTGTTGTGAGAGAATTTTATGATTATATTTTTAACCCTAGAAAAGATGTTGGGGATGAATCACTATCAGCACGTGCGATAATTTCAACGAAAAAAATTACAATTCCAATGATAAACTCCCCATTGTCAGAAAAAAATTTTTTTTTGTTCGTATTATGTATATTCGAGGACCACAACTAAAAAAAGCAATAGAAAACTTTGATATTATAAGCAGATACTGTCATCCTGATGATTGTCTGGAAGAACAAAAACAAGTTGAAATCCTGTTTTAAAAAATATTACTTGAGTTTGATTTCAAAAATATAAATTTAATAATGCGATCATGTTTATTAAAAGCACGAATAGCGCAGGAGGAAAAACAAATGAGCGATAACTATAATCGTCTAAACAAACTATCGGAATCTACGATAATAGGAATAAGAAGAAACAGGAAGTTATATAATAGTTTTTTAAAACGAGAAATTTTTAAGTATCTCGGCATGTACTACCACGATAAAGAAACCCTAATTAAAATTGTTACTATGACGGTTGATACGGAGTTAATTATTAAAGTGTACTCGAACGCAATTTTGCCAATGATACGTAAAAAACTAGAATTTGATCCGATTATTGTTAGCAGATCTCTAAAGATAATCAAAAATTTTGACGATGAAATTAGTAATCTTAGTGATAATGAACGAGAAAACTTTTTTGATGAAGTAACACAAACAAAGTTGGAAGTAAAAATTGATTCTTATTACGACATAAGTGAAGAAGATGATATTCCATTTCCATCAGTTCAGCTCTCTAGACAATTGTCATTACGAAATTATTATGATGAAATTGAGAAAATACTCACAAAACCATATGAAAAATTAATGTTAAAAGTAGCTTCTGCTATTGGTCTGCTAACAACTGAACTAGATAAGCTTAAAAAATTAATGCTAACAAATTTCGTGGTCGCATATGCAATTATCAGACAACATCTTGTTCTCAAAAATTTCACGTTAGATCAAATAAGCTTGGTATTAGGGTATATTGATGAAACAGAAAAAGATTACAGTAATTTGGTGAATAAAACAGATATGTATGAACTTGAAGTAGGAGATACTTTTGATTCATTTACTTGGTTAAAGAGAAATGATGTACTAACAGATAAACGATATAATGATACTTCGTCAGATGTTTATGACAAGTACAGAGATTTTATAGCTGATCCTAACAATAATAAGTTCCGTGAGTTTCTTGATTCGATTGTTGGTACTAGAGTTTTTAATATTGTTTAAAACTGTAAACAAATATTGTACAATGAAAAAACATATCATCGATTTCAATCACATTTCAGAAGAAATTCCAAAACAAGATGTTGAAGCATTAGTACAATATTATAAATTTTATCATAAAAACCTTTGGTGTGTAAAAGAATGTTATAAATACTACCGTAGAATACTTCGAGTAATATCATATTTGTCACTGTTAATGACTAGCTCTGGTATAATCTCAAGTGGAGCATTATTAAATCCGTTTTTGTTAATAATATCTGGTGTCGGTGTCTCTCTTTCAAAAGCATGTAAAAAGATTGAACCCAAACTTGAAACAAAAAAAAAAAATTCTTGTAAAACAGCAAGTATCACTTACAAAATATTACTTGATCAGATATGATCTTACTTGCGAGGTGTAAAATATGATATGGATGATTTAATACGCGAGTTTCGTATTATTCACAGTATGTTAACGGATATCCTACCAATGAGAGTCAGCAGGTATGAAAAAGATTATCATAAAATATGATCACAACAGTAGATGTTTGAAATGTCATTATCAAATAAAACATCAACCATGTTGTCCGGATCATCTGCCCAACCTACTATTCTCATATCATTTTCAGATGCGAATAACCACACCGATCCATATTTGACTGATAAATGATGACCAACCTTTTTAATACAATCGCTTATTATATTAGGTGCTATCCCAGTATATCTTGAGGCTGATTTGATTGAATTAAATCTTTTAAAAAATCTGTTACATTAAATCCGACGCTACTAATTGGCTCTATGTAATATGACATTTTATATAATATTTCATTGTTTAATATGAAATTTCTAGCAAAAAAGGTTTCTAAACTAGGATATTCTTTCTCCGACAAATTCCATCTCTCCAAATTTGGAAGGGGGTGGGGGGTTTCTGGTCTAGAATCCTCTTTTGGTTCAGGATCATCATATACTTCTACTACTGACATTTCCTGAAATAAAAATACATCTTTCACAATTTTTTCTCAGTAACTTAATCAAATCGCTAATAAACAAAGAAATTAACAATGGATTCAAAATACAGCCTTTTCTTGTCCCTATCATCAGTCCAGATATTCGGCTAAGCCTTCACTTGACTTTACACATGACCGCAAGTTCGAGTACATTGAAATTAAACTGGATACAACTTTCCTACTGATAC
>JAECUM010023235.1:0-26153 GCA_016617855.1 Megalonaias nervosa | reverse complement strand
TGTGTGTGTGTGTGTGTGTGTGTGTGTGTGTGAGAGAGAGAGAGAGACAAAACTGGATTAAGGTAGCACAAAACGGAAATGTGTACCGAATTGTGAAATTAAAAAAATTGTTACAGTTTTAGAACTTGCTTGGACGACCGGGTTTAGGCGAATCGAGGTAATTCAAACAAGTTAACATGCTTTATGAACAGCTGTATTTTTTGTTCTTATATGGTGCAAATACAGTAGAACAAATACGTTTTAAATAAATAAACCATTATTAATGAATGAAGGTTTTAAGTACTGACTTGTTATACGTCACAGTCCTTAAAACTGCTTTCATTTTCGATAGGATTAGCATGCAATAGAAGTGTATTGTTTCTTGGAAAGTATCATTCTTAAAGATGCCATTACAGAAACAGAACAAAGCAAGTTGTGAAAATCAACATTTCCTACCAACATAATTTATAATGAATTGAAAACCAAAATTTAAATGAATTAAACTTATCAAAAAGATAGGTTTAGATAAAGAGTGAAAATCTGTGTATATATATATATATATATATATATATATAACTATAATTTTTCGTTAACAAACGAAGATATGAAGTTTTGTTTTTGTGGGAAGTAAATAAATAGTAAAATATGTTAATTGTTTTTAATTATAAGAAATTGTATCAACATATTTTTTAATAGAAAGAATGGAAAATAGCACTGAATTTGGGCTGATAGATCTTTTCTCTGGGCTTTATTCTCATCAAGGTACAGTAATAAACGTGCACGTTTTCGGAAAATAAGAGAAAACAAAGGCACGGTCATGTATTTAAAATATTCCACGTGATCTACTGTTAAGTATAAGCTTTAAAAATGTAAGACCCTATCTCTAAACTGTACTATGTGCATGCAACTAAGATTTTTCATATTTATTATACGGCATTGTAATTTCAGGACGCGTTACTAGAAGTTACACTCTTCGAGGCACCCATTTATTGTATGGGGAATTTCACACAAGAGTGCAAGTGTATGAGATTTACAAAATTAGGATAAATTAAAGCACAATACGTACCGTATTTCCATTCTTCCAGGAACCATCCTTTGGTATTGTGTCTTCTTTCATATGATCAACCCATTCTGGTGTCTCCCTCATGTCTGTAGCGAAAGTTAGTTCTAAATCCGCAGAAAAAGCATCACAATGAGTGCAACAGACAGATGTATGAACCGATCAAAAGCCGACTTAATCGTGGAGAAATACTTTTTTCAAATTCCAGTAAAGTTGACCATTGTAGTAATACCTTCAAGAAATCTAAGTTTGCAGGCCTGCTGTGTCCGTTTCGAAAAGCTGCACACAACGATTACTTCTGTCTTTTGACAGTATCAATTGAAAACAGCGATATATCTGCCTCTGTTTATTCTACTGCGTAGATACTGCAGTCTCAAAATAGGTATATATCTATATATCTAGGTGTCGTTTCTTAACCTAATGACGCTTTCCCTTGTTCTTAAGGTACACTTTGACAAAGGTAAGCTTGTTCGCTGTCACGAGGATGTATTTAATCTTTGTTTCCCCACAAAAAATTCCACCTCAGTATATAACGTGTATGAACTTTCTAGGTCTGTTCATGCATCACCAAACGTACTGGATTTTCCCGAAGGGTAGGGCATATCTTATCCCTTTTATCGAATCCTCGGTTAATTGCTGAGAGAGTCGTGTTATGTCGACACCGGTAACAAATCACAATATATTCCAAGTCCCTTCTGGCGAGGGAGTTTCTGTCACCTCACGCAGCCGTACGTTGTGGTCACTCAGGGCCGGTGAAAAATGTGTCGTTTTATTTGAGATTTGACTTGCAGCCAACTCAGACATGGGTTATACTGGGTACAAATTTGTTCAGATAATGAAAGCTGTTGAAACAATTGGGTGAGACAAGTGTGAAGTACCTCTATCATACACCATAACACCGTGTGTATCCTTTCATTTTTTTTCTCGAACTAGTATATTTTTCTTCTTTTTAATCACAGTTAACAACCATTGCTACTACTTTTATATTCAAATTGAAATTTGTGTAATCTCTAATTAGTTAGTATTGGAGGATAGCTGTTTATTGTAATACACTTTGTTCCACTTTTGAAAGCTGTTAGGAAATTTACTAGTCAATGCTGTATTTTTTAAAGATCAGATTGACTTAATGTAGACATTTGTATATACAGATTGTAGTGTTTATAGTTTTTATTTGCAGAGAGAGAGAGAGAGAGAGAGAGAGAGAGAGAGAGAGAATCTGTGTAGATAGTTGGCTTTGATTACCGTTCCTTTGTGTGTTCCTGACAATTGGAAAATTTAAGCATATGAAATGTTTTGCTGCATCCACATTATTATTATTATTATTATTATTATTATTATTATTGCGAGAGGATCTTTTAACAGATTTCAGAAAAAAGAATTTTGATGCATACATAATAATAACCAGACACTAAACGTTTTTGAAAGATCACTTTCAACTACATCAAAAAATATGTTCGTCTTATGTTGTTCGCTACGTTCTGCTTTTGATGACTGGCAGTAGAGATGTCACAAGTATCCATGGTCAAGCCGAAAATGGAGTGATGGATCCCGGTCACTTCGCAGGCTACGACACAAATGAAACCTTTATGCATATAGTAGAGAGAAGTGATTAGAGATAGATGTTACGAAATAAAAAATCATCGCATTCGAGGGACCTACATTTCGGTTACGAAGGGGCTGTACTAGTAGGTATGTAAATTAGTAATACAAATGCTGTTTAATCGCCATCAGGCGAAATATGTTTTGCATTAGACTGTCATTGAGGACAGCAAAAAACAAGGAACATACAAACACAATCTCTTGAATAATGAAATTGACATAGTCTGCTGTTTCTAGACATCACTATAAGAAACTTCATAAAATGATATGCTGTTTGTAGACTCTGTATAAGTAAGTTGACAGAGCAGTACATCCAAAAGATCCGATGATTATTTGAAAAAATCTGGATAAAACTTCTTAACGTATTTAATACAATTCACGGAATGTTCATTTACATAGGTTGTTGAAAACACAGTCTCTCAACGGCAAACGTAGGAAACAAGGATTGAACCCGGAATCACAGAGGTGGAAGGCTCGCCATTTTCCTTCCATTTTCAACCACAACAATTGCACAGTTATTTGTCCATACAAATGAAACGGAGTTATTCTTTAAATTTGTGTTCATAACAAATGGACAATTTTAGAAGTCTGTTCAAAATTATTCTTTACAAGAACTCCCCTTTTTCTTGATAAAAGGTTTATTGAAAGTTATAGTATCGAAATTTTCATGCGAGTGCGTGGTGGCAGAGGGGCTTAGTGGAATTATAGCTGCTCGAAGACCAGGCCAGTCTCAGCAATTAAAGCTGTTTTTGTTTGGTATTGCAGTCGAACATGACTAGATACCGGAATCCATACATATTGTGTCACTTGACAGTATTAAATCCAGTTAAAAAAAAATAAAAAAAAATAACTTTATTTAGTTTGCCTCGAAGTTCCAAAATCCAATATCCAGTAGGAATATGTGGCTCGGTTAACTTTGACCAGTTCTGGAACAGGGAATAGAACCCCTTTGACTAGTCTATTGTTTCGTGCTTTGTGTCACATCAACACATTAAAGACTATCGCACACAGGCAATTGGAGTTACGTATCCTGCTCACAAAAACAAACTAAAGTGGCGAAACTAGCCCATTTGGTGTGCGCAGGATTCGAATACGTACACTTCTGATCGCAAGTCTGAATTAAACCCAGACTTGCAGAGGTACAAAGTGGGTGTTATAATTATGTTGTTCAAGCTGCATGTACTTTGGATGGCGCTCTACAGTTTCGTATTTTGCATAGGGTTAGAATTTTAAAGAAAAAAAATTCCCCCGGGTTTCCTCACTAGTTATACTGGCTATTTAAAAAAAGACCTTGTATATCTTAGGTATTGTTAAAAAAAAAAACTTTAATTCTCTTTATTTTGGTGTATGATTTGATGGGTGTAATATAGGTTATAGAGTATACAGCTTGGCCTTACTCCAGATGTGCGCCTTTCAAAAAAGTGCTAGCTCCACTTGGTCATTTTCACTTCCGGAACTTCAGAAGTAAATTGTAAAACAAAGAGCCGATAACTTTTTTTACATTTTATATATTTGGTAATTCATTCATTGCACTTTCAGGAGCTGGTATTGTCTAGTCTGGCAAAATTCATTTTCCCTATTTTAATAGCTGCTAAGGATAGTGTACTTTAGACAAATTCAGGCTGATTTTTGGAGCACAAGGGAGCAGTCATTTTAGTTACAGTGTGCTAAGATCATTTAAAATTTCCAAAAGTACAATATCCAAAGAAATGTCAGTCACATTACATCAAAGTAGCATAAAGGTATGCCAACATTCTCTCCACTGTGCATGTTTTAAATGCAAACAACTTCACCTTACATACGTCACTCTCTCAAAAGTACATAATAACTGGTGAGCGCCCCCATAAAGAGCACATAAGTATTATTATTGTATGATTTAATTTTGATTGTATGGCTGAAATATTTAAGTCGCAAGCATCAAAACAGTCCTTTTGAATAATTCTCCTGTATTTCCCCTCCCAGAACAGTATTTATTAGTGTCAGAGTATCAAACAGGTACAGCCCCCCCCCCCCATGATAAAATGTGAGCTATTTTAAAAACGCGCATTGCATTTTGTCAACATAGCAACCAGTGTTATTCTGATAGACAGGAACATGAAACTAGCCATAATTATTCCTGAGATGTCAACAATAAATTTTACAGTTTGAAAAGGGATGGAACAGGTGAGGTTCATAAAGGTCAAAGGTCAAAGGGTACAATATTAGCTTATTGTTTAATATGGAAGAAAATAAATTTGCTTTGTCATCATTTATTTTTTAATTTCATTGCAAATAAATGAAAAGAAACATTTTCAATATATATTTCTTTTACTTAATGCAACAGTTTTAAATTTAAGTTGACTTTATTCCTATATTCTAAGACTTCTAATTTCCCCATAATTAAGGTCACTACTCACACAAATATGCCTCATGGCAAATTATGTAAGCAAGAGCAAAATAAGCATAATCAGCTTATTTACATGCATAAAATCAATGTTAAGATACCATTTTATTCAGAACATCATACAAAATAATATGAAAATAAGAAAAATAATTGCATAAATTTTTATATTTGTTTTAAGGTGGCGCTCTACAGTTTCGTATTTTGCATAGGGTTAGAAATTTTAAAGAAAAAGAATTCCCCCCGGTTTTTTCACTAGTTATACTGGCTATTTAAAAAAGACCTTGTATATCTTAGGTATTGTTAAAAGAACTTTTAATTCCTTTTATTTTGGTGTATGATTGATGGGTGTAATATGGGTTATAGAGTATACAGCTTGGCCTTACTCCAGATGTGCATCTTTAAAAAAAAGTGCTAGCTCCACTTGGTCATTTTCACTTCCTGAACTTCAGAGGTAAATTGTAAAAAAAATGAGCCGATAACTTTTTTACATTTTATATATTTGGTAATTCATTCATTGCACTTTCAGAAGCTGGTATTGTCTAGTCTGCCAAAATTCATTTTCCCTATTTTAATAGCTGCTAAGGATAGTGTACTTTAGACAAATTCAGGCTGATTTTTGGAGCACAAGGGAGCAATCATTTTAGTTAGCAGTGTGCTAAGATCATTTAAAATTTCCAAAAGTACAATATCCAAAGAAATGTCAGTCACATTACATCAAAGCAGCATATAGGTATGCCAACATTCTCTCCACTGTGCATGTTTTAAATGCAAACAACTTCACTTTACATACGTCACTCTCTCAAAAGTACATAACTGGTGAGCGCCCCCTTTACAAGATACTCATTTTGTTAGGAATTTGAGAAAATATATATTGGAATATGTTACTAAATAATAATTCTGATTTCAAAGTACATATCAGTCAAGGTGATAATCAAGGTGAAAAGTTCATTTCAGATATTAGGATTCAGGATCAAAAAATGACTAATAAATATATTTAGCCCAAACAAACATACAGCAGTCTTCTATGATGAGATCACAATGTAATTTTGATCTTACCATGAACCCTAATATACTTATAATTATGTTAATTTAAGTTATTATATTGATAATAATTATGTTAATATCGATAATCATTATAATTATGTTAATATCGATAATCACTAGGCACCTAAAAAAGTCCTGGATCTGTGTTATGAATTTGATTTGATTGATATTTATGAGTAAAATGTTTCATATCGATATGATTCAAGACACAGCCTACAATATGACACATTATCGCAACACATAAACTTGATGGTATTGTCATCTTTAGAAGATCTCTTAACAGAAATGTGGTACAGCTTTGTATGTCTTGATATACTGGTTGTATTTCTAGCTTGCAAATTACAGTCCGACATAGACTTGTCATCTCTTCTATAACTCTCATCCTTGACAAGTTTTTTTTCAAAATTCCAAACAGACTACCTGTTATGTATCTGATTTTTAATCAACTTTTGAGGCCATATCAGGCTGCTCCATTTGATCAGATGCAGATCCCATCTTGGTTACCATACCCCTTGATTTGCACAGCATGAATGCTTTTAAAACATTTTATTATCAATTTCATGACTTCATTTAAATTTGGATGGCATTAAGGTCTTATCATCAAAATAGAAAAAAAGCAGTGCAACTTCCTTGAGCAAGGAAAATCTTAACTATAACAAGCAGAAGTACGTAAGCAGAAACAACTAACAACCGAATCCTTTACGGTGTACTTCCGCTAGATGCAAAACAACTACCACTGACACGGACACTTGTCCTTCTTTTGAGTGAAAAAAGAAATTATTAAAAACACACACTCCCCTTCTACAAATTTACAAGGTGTCTATACCTTATTCAGTTTGAAAACTGCATACATGCCAACCCCCTGAGAGGTATAAGCATTATCATTGCTATTATAAGTGGCAAAAAAGTGTAATTTGGGCATACATTACAGCCAAAATTACAGCACATATGAAAAAGATACATTTTTATTACTAACCTGGTTCTGTAGGTGGTAAAAATTTTTATCACAAAGGGCAAAATCCAAATGGATTAGAACCAGAATACAAACATAAAATATACTGAAATATTATTTATATTCAGCACTCACTTCAACTAGCCTACATGTGTAACTTTTGCTGAATGATCGTGAACTGGAATCCTGCAATGATCATGGTGAGGTGCTCAGCATGTATTACATTACTCTCATATTCTTCTTTTAAAATTTGTAAAGCAGTGTTGATTTGTCCCTTTTCTGATATGGCATGTTTTAAAGTTTAAAAAGATCCATCTGCCTTAATATTTTCCATCATATAATATCCACAACTCGCACCATAAAGCATTTCACTTAACATCTGGTGCCATTTTCTTTAAAAATATTGACTGGTTGACTATCATATCAATAATGAATCTGTTAGGCAAAGTTCACTTTTAATGAAACCCATCTATTTTCTTGGAAAGGGGTCATACACAGTTGCTATAAATAGCAAATAAGGAAAGTGATCTTATGCTATTCCTACGAAGCAGTCACCTTTTTAAGAATATTCTCAAATTTATATAAGTGGAATTAAAGAGATGATAATAAAAATGACAAAAACATTTTATTGCTTTGTTTCTACTTTATTTTTTTATTGTAGCAGAAAAGCATATCCCATATACAGTTTAGCATAAAATGTAACTGTGAAAAAAAAGCATAATGATTATGCCAAAAGTGTAATGGTTGGCATGTATGAATCTTCCCCTTTCTGTGCTAGTCTTGTTTTTATCCCATAAGCACATTCAATTGAAACTTGTTCCCCATGTACAGTTTAAGTATATTGCAGATCAGTTCATAGCCCCCTTTTGCATTAAGTTTCTCTGTTGTTTTGTATCTACTGCTGTTGAGTTTCGATGCCAATACCTTTTAGTGTTTCAAGTACTGAATAAGCTACAGTTAGTTCTGATTAGTGGTTACTGGGCTTGAGCAAACAATAACTGCCAATTTGAAATGACTGTAACATCTTTCATTGCTAGACACACCAGAAGTGTAGCCACTAGACAAGATGTGAAGCATCATCAAAACTTTATGAAAAGGTGTTTATTATATGATCAGTAAAGTACTTAAATCATACATGGTGACCAAAATCTGGAAAGTCTTCTGGACACTGATATAGGTTATCAGTGACCAGACATATGGGTAGGATTCAATATTCAGCATAGGAGGAGGGGGTGCGCATATTTCATTCCACCTGAGTTAGTCACATTGTGTTTGTTAATTTGCAGACAGCAAGTGTGGGTTGTGAATAGTTTTTCATTATTAGTGACATAAATAAATGTATTTGCCTGCTACAGTTTTCTCAGATAAAGTCTCAATTTAAAGAATAAAAAGGCAAACAACTAATAATTATTTATGACTGCTGAAGATTTGAGCAACTTGTACAGGGTAAGTATCATTTTGTATTGATTCTTCACCTCTTGTATCAATTAGAATTGATATGGAAGGAATATTGACAGATTATATAATGATTAATCATTTCACCCCTATCATTGATATTTGGAGGGAATTAAATATGGATGCTCACAGGTATACATTGAACACACAGGTATGAATTGAGAAAAATAAACCTATTAGCATAAGCCAGGTCAGATGCTTTTTTAATTTCAAAATATTTTATTAGTGAATGCAATGGAAACTTTGAGAAAACCTAAAACAGAATTTTAACCCTTAGAGTCTGCATTTGAATTGAAACGTACTGAAACAAACATTTTGCATTTGGATTCAAAATCTTTTCAAAGTCTTTTGACTGACATTTAAATTTTTCAAAAACACTATCGTCTTTATATTAATGACTAAAATACCTTCAGTGTCCACATCCCAGACAATAACATGACTGTCCCTGTCAACAGAGATAAGGTGACGGCCAAATGGTAACATAAGATGAACATCACAATTGTGTCCTTCATAGGTATGCAAAACCTGGAAAAATATAAATCATAAAGAACCAAATATTATTATAATTCCATGTCACAAAAATTATTATGATATCTACAAGAATGTTTCTAACAACAAGGTGTTTGATACAACATAAAAATTAATTTATAAATTTATCTTTGGCATCCTTTGAAATAAGTATGGTAATGTTTTCAACAGCAATGGATTTCTTGGAAATAACCATGGCATGATTTTTAACATAAAGGATTTCTTTGTAGATCATCCTATATAAGGAAATAACTATGTCAAGGTTTTTAACTGTAAAGGATTTCATTGTAACTGGTTATATACTAGGAAACAGCTATGGCAAGGTTTTCAATGGCAATAGATTTTTTTGTAAATTGTCATATACAACTCTCCCTCGATAACTCGCGCACATCGGGGTCCAAAAACACAGACCACCAAAATACCCACTAGACATCCAGAAAACCGCGTGGTTGGGGTTGAGGGGAGGGGGAACTGGGATGTTTAATGGCTGAATCCTCATTTTATAATTGAGTCGAGAAAAATCGTCAATACAGCGCTTTTTCTGATGAAGTTGTTCGTTATTATCTATATATCACATTTATTTTCAAAATGTCCAACATCTGAAAGATCGTTAACATGATTGCAACTGGTTTCAACAACCAAACACAGTATGCGAGAACATTCGTGTAATATGTCACGGCTTTTTGTTTTGTTGATTAGTCTGGTTTCCGGAGTGTTGTGTAATAGCATTTTACAAAACTAGGAGTGTACAGAGCAGGGAACCAGACTAACTGTTGATACACTACCAAACAAGATTCCTTTTTATCAAAAACACGTAACATTTATTTCGTCCGACAATCGTCTATATCTAAACTCAATTTTTGTATTTTTCAATTAGTAAAATATTCATGCCGTGATTTCATTGCAAAAGTAATAGTGAAACTTCTTATCATGCTTGAGGATATCTCTATGTGCGAATTCAAGAATTCTCTGAAACTCGTTTTGTCCACAATGGTACGTATCTGTGAAACAAAGCTCATTATTTTACGAAGTACTCATTTCGCTTGGCTGCCTTGCTATCTTTAATCACATGTATGATTGAGTAGGTAATTTTTAAGATAGTTTAATTAGATATGTACACAATAAAATGTATCACAGTGTTCAATTGATCAACTGAAATGAGTTACCCGACCGGTGGTTCTTAAGCATGTAGGATTTGTATGACTTTTGATTTTTTTTTTTCAATTCCACCTGCTTTATTTGATTCAGAAGACATAATTACTGTGATAACAGAAAAGGAGGCCCTCTTTTTATTTAGTGCAACAATACAACAGATGCTTCCGCTAGTCCGATATCAAAACACAGTGGGCACTTAATTAGTTTCTCAGTGAAACGCTCGCGGACATAACTGTTACAGCAGATTGACACATTTTATGTTTAATTACAAGAGGACACATTGCATTTATGATGATTACACTTAAAAGGAACTAAAAGATAGAACTAGAACACAAATTTCAGTTGATAAAAAATTTATTTAATTGGTCTTTATTTATTAAAGTACTGCCTCCACTTGGCGTAAGTGACATTTTCATTGATTGAAATGTCCTTGAATAATGTTAATTGCGGTTTACTAAGAATATCGTTTGAAAAGAAAATGTAACAAATTACATGTCTTCTTATTAAAAGTCGTTATTTCATAATGTTGATTAAATTTCCAGGACCTATCTACTGTTTTCGACGATAAAACGAGTGGTATATCAAGTTTCCGTTACCAATTTCGATCGTGATTTTCTTCAAGTTCAACTAATAGGGATCAATTTTTGGGTATTTTCTGGTTTAAAAATTGGGATCCATGCCTGACCCCACATTATAAGCGGGTTCACGAGTTATCAGGGCGCGAGTTATCGAGGGAGTGATGTACTAAGATATTCAGTGTTTCATATAGTAAGATATTCAGTGTTTCCCATTACACTCAATTGTGCATCAATGACCCCCAAATTTTCAACCTGATCCCCAATTCTAACACCAAGTTTGCTTTGTTTTTTTCACTCAATCTGACACCAAGGGGACTACTGACTCTCAGTCCTTCACCATTTGGGGAAACATATTCAAAGGATTTCTTTGCGTAAATTCATGTACTAAGATATTTTAGTTCATTTGGTTTGTAAGCTTTCAACTTTCTATGCATGATAACAATTATTTAAAGTATTTGCCTGTTTACAAAAGGAAACTTGGAATACGACCAGATGGGGTGATAATGTAATGGGTTTGAATAGGACCAGATAGGGTGATAATGTAATGGGTTTGAATTGGACCAGGTAGGGTGATAATGTAATGGGTTTGAATTGGACCAGATAGGGTGATAATGTAATGGGTTTGAATTGGACCAGGTAGGGTGATAAAGTAATGGGTCTGAACTGGACCAGGTAGGGTGATAAAGTAATGGGTTTGAATTGGATCAGGTAGGGTGATAATGTAATGGGTTTGAATTGGACCAGATAGGGTGATAATGTAATGGGTTTGAATTGGACCAGGTAGGGTGATAATGTAATGGGTTTGAATTTATACCAGGTAGGGTGATAAAGTAATGGGTTTGGAAAAGTAATGGGTTTGATTTGGACCAGATAGGGTGATAATGTAATGGGTTTGAATTGGACCAGGTAGGGAGATAATGTAATGGGTTTGAATTGGACCAGGTAGGGTGATAAAGTAATGGGTCTGAACTGGACCAGGTAGGGTGATAAAGTAATGGGTTTGAATTGGATCAGGTAGGGTGATAATGTAATGGGTTTGAATTGGACCAGATAGGGTGATAATGTAATGGGTTTGAATTGGACCAGGTAGGGTGATAATGTAATGGGTTTGAATTTATACCAGGTAGGGTGATAAAGTAATGGGTTTGGAAAAGTAATGGGTTTGATTTGGACCAGATAGGGTGATAATGTAATGGGTTTGAATTGGACCAGGTAGGGTGATAAAGTAATGGATTTGAATTGGACCAGATTGGGTGATAATGTAATGGGTTTGAATTGGACCAGGTAGGGTGATAAAGTAATGGGTTTGAATTCGACCAGATAGAGTGATAAAGTAATGGGTTTGAATTGGACCAGGTTGGGTGATAACGTAATGGGTTTGAATTGGACCAGATAGGGTGATAATGTAATGGGTTTGAATTGGACCAGGTAGAGTGATAATGTAATGGGTTTGAATTGGATCAGATATGGTGATAGTGTAGTGTTGATAAACATTCACTGTTTGATGACAACTGTGCAACTTGCAAGAACTTTCACAATTTTACAATTGTCTCTGCACAAAACAGAATGTTTATCAACAATGATCTAAACAAGTTATTTTGTATAGTTCTAAATTATTCACTGAATTGGCCAACACAACTGGTTAGGGTTGGCAAATTCTGGTATTTATTGAATTGGCCAACACAAACAGTTAGGATTGGTAGATTCTGGTATTCAATGAATGGGCTGACACAACCAGTTAAAATTGGTATATTCTGGTATTCAATGAATTAGCCAACACAACCAGTTAGAATTGGCAAATTCTGGAACTAGCCTATCTATCTATATCTGGATTAAAGTCATGCATCAGAAGAAAAAAATTCAACATTTATGACTAGGACACTAATTCCATACCCTACATTATTTACATGTTCAGTGTTGAAATCAGTGCATTGGGCCTGAGTTCCAGGCTAGACCAGTGAGCAATCTGATGTATTGACAATCAGGATCATTATTTACTTGATGCATGGAAGAACACATTACAATTTCTGCTATGGCCATTCAATCCAACTTGTCAACTGCATGGTTATGGCAGTTACTCAATTAAAACAATAAACGTACTGATCACAAATCAATGGCATCCCATGTAGTGACTGCTGGAAATGTTTACTGATCAAAGTCATATGTGAGGGCTAGCATTTTAGTAATCTGTATGCAGATTTATTGATGTCAGATTTAACACTATTTTAGAACCCTGGTTAAAATAATCTCCTTACAGACTACTGTCTTTTGGTAAATTCCAAATTTTCTTTTGTTTGAAGGCAATTTTAATCATTCATGTCAATTTAAGCCTGTTTGATCTGTTGACCAGTGCCATTAGATCCTTTGGCAATTTAGTACCTGTTTATTCTGTTTGAATGCCCTCACTACCTTTCCAGAACCTGTGTACACAAAGCTTCCATCCACTACCAAGCATGAGATTTCTTCAGGGTGAGAATCACCTGAAATAATTAAATTTAAATTTTGTGATTTTCTTCATTGACTCCTGTTTAAAAAGTATGTACTTTCCTAATTTTTTTAATTTCTTTAAAAAAAAATTTTACCAATACTTACAATTAATCTTTGTTTTTTTTAAATATGGCATTGTTCAAAATATAAGAGAGTTCATGTGCTTGTTAAAAAAAAAGGTCCAAAACCTATAATCCAACAGTACTGGCTCAAACTTTAAAATTAAATTACAAAAAATAGTTGAAGATAAAGGGTAGAAAAAAAAGAGAGAAACTGTTTGCAATGGTGTCCTTTGTAACAGTTCCAAATTGATACCAAGAAAATATTTTTATTCAATTCAATTAGACCGGCCTGATGTAAGTGGATATCAGCACATACTAATTTACAAAGACTGTTAAATACAGTATCAAAAGATAAATTCTTTGCTCTTTCATAATCAAACAACAAACTAAAAAATTGCCCATAAATCATACCTATTAAATGATAAAATTTTATATACCTTTTTTTTCCTTTGTTACTATCTTACGGAATCTTGAGCTAAGTTTCTGAAGTAAATATAATACTTGTTATATCACCAAAATATAATTATAGTATATACTCAAAAATACATACAGCATTTTGTAAACATTCAACCACCCACTAAGATCACAAATTTCATCATAAATCAAATACTTACTAACACTGACAATGCCAAGTCTTGAACACTGAAATAGAACATAAAAATTATTCAACTGGTATTAACGACTTAGACTAATATTATAATAAATAGCTGAAAAGTATGATTATGTAATATACTTGAATTTATGTTTAATAACTTAAAGAAATCTGCCCCCCCATTTCAAATCCTTTATTTTTGAATTGTTCAGAAAGCTCGTTTCAGTTACAAATATCAAAATCAGATTCATGCTGAAAATATTTAAAGCTTAATAGGTAAGTCTGCAATATTAAAGAGTTCATTGAGAGAATCCTATCTCAATATCACTCGAATACTGACAAAATTTCCCAATTCCCTCTCGCAAATGTTTAATTTTGCAAGGATATCAAAGCTGCAATAATGTTGTGAACCCCCAGATTATATATATATATATATATATATATATATATATATATATATATATATATATATATATATTATTAACAGATTTTTAACTAAGCTCATTCTTAGAAAAATATAAACTCCCCAAAACAAGCTAAAATACACATCATTCTGATTTCCCTGTTCTGTGTTATTAACCTGTAACCAAAAATCCGATTGACACAATGTATGATTGACACAATGTATGCTTATAAGTAATGAAAATTATATATTACTATTCATTTCTTCTGAAAATATCTTAATTTGTAACAGACAATATCTAAACTGAAACCTTTAAACAAGGAGTAAAGTCCATCCACCTGATGTAGTCTTTAGTTCTTAACCACAGAATTCATGAAGGGTCTGCACAAGCTATTGCACAGAACCACTTACCTCTAATTTGTTATTCATTCGTCATTCTGTGTAGTATATTTTAAATTAGTTGATAAAAGCATTAATACTAATGCATGGTACATTTTATGTATACAACTAAAAATGACAAATACCTCATCCCGACTCAGGATGTGAAATATAACAAAACATTCTCCTTCATGTCATAAGAGGCCACTACACTAATGAAGGCAGGAGCCAGTGGCTCAATGGTATCACTTTGTGATGGATAACCAGATAGCAATAAAATCATGCTTGGTGTTTGTGATGGATAACCAGATAGCAATAAAATCATGCTTGGTGTTTGTGACAGATAACCAGGTAGCAATAAAACCATGCTTGGTGTTTGTGATGGATAACCAGATAGCAATAAAATCATGCTTGGTGTTTGTGATGGATAACCAGGCAGCAATAAAATCATGCTTGGTGTTTGTGACGGATAACCAGGTAGCAATAAAACCATGCTTGGTGTTTGTGATGGATAACTAAGTAGCAATAAAACCATGCTTGGTGTTTGTGACAGATAACCAGGTGGCAATAAAATCATGCTTGGTGTTTGTGACGGATAACCAGGTAGCAATAAAATCATGCTTGGTGTTTGTGACGGATAACCAGGTAGCAATAAAACCATGCTTGGTGTTTGTGACGGATAACCAGGTAGCAATAAAATCATGCTTGGTGTTTGTGACGGATAACCAGGTAGCAATAAAATCATGCTTGGTGTTTGTGACGGATAACCAGGTAGCAATAAAATCATGCTTGGTGTTTGAGACGGATAACCAGGTAGCAATAAAATCATGCTTGGTGTTTGTGACAGATAACCAGGTAGCAATAAAATCATGCTTGGTGTTTGAGACGGATAACCAGGTAGCATTGCTGCCTTAAAATCTGAAGAAATAAAAAGGCCAATTTTTGGGATAAATATCTCAAGAAATATCTTAGATACTGAAAATGTGAGCTCTGATTCAGATTTCCCAGGTCACAAATATGTAGTATAGAAAAGTTCAGCCTTATATTTATATAATAAACAAGTTACAAACATCTGAAAACCTGTAATATTAATCCAATGAATTTGCAAATTAACAAAAAAACATGCTACCCCTCCCCCACTTCAATCAGCCATAAGTAATTGGAATCTTTGTCCTAAAATTATGCATGAGTCCATCATTTTTATAGATGAATGTCTGTACAAAATTCCACAGAAACTGGAGATAGCCAACCAGTACCTCTGGGTGATATTGTATTGACTGACCCAAGAACCAACAAAAATTAACAAAAACAAACAAAAATACTGGGTAGAATTCATAAGAGTTACAATCATAAGGTAACTGATTCCATCAGTAAGCTGGTGCAGACACTCTCGTTTCTTTATCGATATGATATAGTCCTGCACTGTGTCTATGCTAGGACCAGATGACTGACCACCCAGAACTATTAACCTCCAATAAAAATGTTGACTGACTTAAATTTCCTGGGCCAGTCATCCTTGGGAGTTTAGGAGGTCAGCCATCTAATATCATTATAAATATTTCATAAAAAATAACAAATTGTTTCATTTCAAGTACTGGTTTTACTATAAAAGTCATTATTAGTAGCTAAATTATATAAAGATTCCATCAAATTAATAGAATGTTATAAAAATCTGTAATTAAAAAAGAAGAGAACACAACAATAGAGAATTCATCGAAAGGTATAGGAGGCAGCTTGGTTGCACTTCACTGGCTTCAAATATTGGCTTTAATGGATGAAGGTAATTTACCAATACATTACATACTGGCAGTAATGAACAGAATAACAACAGAGATTAAGTTAATTGGTACCCATTATATTACATATCAGAAAAATGTTAAGTTAAATTAATTATATTAATAACATCTATCTAGCAAAATTAAAAGTAATTAAATATTTTGAAAGCATCAGTGTCTCTTCTAAACAAATATATCCTAGGTTTTTTTAATTAACATCAAAATCAAAATGTGCAGATGACAGTTTACTATATCTTTCATTAACTCCTTCGCAGTGATGTCTCCATTTGCAAATTCTGCCCATGCCTGATGGATACGTTGATGCAACTGCCTGTATGTTTTGCGCTGTTGATGCATTATGATGCCATTTGACAAGAACTCATAAGTATCTTCAACATTAACGGCTTCATCATACAACAGATGCACCATTTTGTGGAAGTTGAGACTGGCACTGTTGGTGGCTAAATGCAATCTATGGTGCCAGCCCTCCACAACATTATTTGTGTGAAAGGGCTGTTCATACAGAATCCAATATTGAATGCTGATGACTGAATTGTGGATCTATTGAGTGTTTATATAATCCATTAGACGATGCAATGGTGCTCAAACATCTTTACTTTCCATCGTTCAAAAATTGGCTAGATCCAATCAGAAGGTAGATATGGTAGTGCCATCAGATCTTGAAGAAAGTTATAAATTTTCTTTTTCAGCATATAAGCAGGAACAAGACCAAATTCTCGAATCTTCCTAAAGACTGCATTCTGCCATTGGAACAATGGAACAGACATCAATGTAATTTAAGATCATCAAAAATATGTGTTTGGCTGAAACCGACATCACCTGTTCAAAATCTCCTGTTATCATTTTAACTTGCAAGCAACCAAAATTGTCCTTGATCCACTGAATAATTCATGGAATGATTTATGAACCACATTGAATGTGGCATCCACAAACTAATTCTTTGATGTCTTCAGTAATCTGCTCTGTCACTTCAAGGCAAATACAGTGTGTTGTCTATCATTAACTTCAATGTCTCCAAATAATAAGTGTTTGGGGATGGCATCGTTGATGATTTTGAAATGCAAATCCTGAGGATGATGAGGATGAAATTCTTACCTTGTCTGTTGGCATTTCGAGCCAAATGATCAGGAGCTGGCATCGAAACAGGCTGTACAAGTGGAACATTCACTTATGACTTCATCCACAATTCTGCATGCAGCTACATACGGCTGTCTATGAGCCCTTTTATTACATTCTGCATGGACAGCAGCCAAAACACCAGCCCCAAGCTTCAGTGAATATACGTGACCAGCGATTCCAACAGTAAAGATGTTAACATGCTGGGTGACCCTTGCCTTGCGCTGGGCACTATTTCTTTTCAAACAACAACAGTATGCTACTCCTTCTTGTTTAGCTTTCTTCAGCAGAACATACATATATCCAACTGTGCACCATTCACTACTGTCTTCCTGGTTGCTTCATATTCTACTTCCATGTTGTCAGCTTTTATCTCCATGCTGTGGCTTGATTCCTCAATAACAGATTCATTATAACTAACTCGTGCTTGATATTCAAATAAAGGATCTTGATGATCAGAATTGTTGGGAGCTGAAGTTTCCATTGCAGATGGTTGAGCATCCATACCCGATGGTTGCTGAAAGGACGTTGCCAAACCTGACAGCTGTAGAATAAGATGTCCTCAATCCTGATCTTACAAATCAAATGATCTTCTTGAACTTTGAAACTGAGGTTGTCAGACTGTTATGTCATCTACACTACATTCCAAGCAGAACCATACAAATTCTTCTTGCTTTGTCAATTTTCTGTACTTATCGTGAGAGAATCCTGTGTTCTATGACACCACCTACTACAGAGCTGCCAACCCTCCAGACTCACAATTAGTGAAAAGTGGGATAAAAATTAGCGAATTTTGAAAGCAATTAGTGAAAAATTATATCATGACACTAACCCCATCCACTTCAATGGTCAGTACCGCATTATACAAAAGTCCAAAATAAAACTAAAACATATTATTTATACTGGCTACATGTACTACTTTATTTGCAGCCAAATTTACTGATATACACAAATTTCACACTATTTGTCATGATGTGATGCTGTGGCAGTCCTGAACTTTCTCAATCAGGCTATGGTAAAGTTGTTTTCAAAACAGTTCAGGCTTCTTGCCTGCTGGTTAATCTTGGTGACTAAAATTGTTGCAAATTTTCAGTACCTAAGGAGGCACTAAAGTTTGTCTTATTTTTCCTCACAATAGGAAATAATCTTTCACTGTCACAGTTGTTGATCTCCAACTGAGAAAGACAGGTTATGTTCAACAAGAAAGCTCACAAACAATGCTTCTCCACTGGCAGCATGCAGGACTTCAGTAGGCAGCTTAAAGTACTCCAAAACTGAAATCTGGGGATGCTATAGCAGTGTGCTTTTTCACATCATTCTGCCACATGCCAACTGGAGCTCATATAGTTGCTTATACTTTATCTGTCATACATGTACTATATAATAATATTACTACATGGTACATGTATGACAGGTAAACTGTAAGCAACAATACCAGCCCTTGTGCACAATCCCAATTGTAAAATTTGTGGCACACTACTGTGCAAAAAGCATAATGTGCATCGATGTTTGATGGCTGAATGCTAGGCCAAATTTTGGTATACTCCAATCTATACTTCACTTTTTCTGGAATACAAATCGTTTTCCTTGGAGGTGAACACATTTTAACTGCAGTGTGGCTTAATTATGAAATGGTATTAATCCAGAAGATGAATCATTGATCGATGAACGATTAGTGGTGTCAGCGCATGCATGGAAAACTGTGAACTCAAGCAAATTACGATATATAATAATTTTTCAATCTAAAAGATTCCAACACTCAAAAAAGCTGTCTTCATGTAGTTTCCCAACCTCTATGTGCTTTTTGCTACCAATATGCTTCCTCACATCATCTCTGTCACCATGCCCAATGCTAAAACTTGTGGAACACTGTGCAAAAAGCATGATGTATATCGATATTTTATGGCTGAATGCACAGCCAATTTTTGGTATATTCCAAACTAAACTTCACTTTTTGTGCAACAGGTTTCTTTTTCCTTGGTGGTGAAGATGCTTTCAAGATGCAATGCCGTACAGTAATTCAAATCAGTGTTGGCGGCACATACGTGGAGAAAATTTCCGGCTAGGTCCCAGTTTCAAAAGCATTTGTAAAACTATTCTTATATATATAGATTAAAATACGCTAAAATGCGTGCTACTGGGCCAACTGTATGAATCGGCTATAGTTCTACTAATGTCGCGACTGGCAGTACCGGACCGTTTCAGCAACTGCTGATATCACAACTAGCACTTAATGGGAAAATTTAAAATAATTGAGAATTGGGGAATTCATGATTTTTTTTTTGCGTGCAGCGTGAATCCATAAATCGCTGTAGAAAGTCGTGAAATTCACGCCAAAATCCTGAGGGTTGGCAGCTCTGCTACTATATTCATCACACAACAGACCTTGCTGGCATTCTCCAATTCTTCAATCACAGTTCAAACACAAATATAAATTATTAGTTTTATCCATGGTAGAATTTTTAGATTTTTTTAAAACATGTTGAATATTTTTCTTTTTATACCAAAATAACAATAACATAATACTTCAATATTTATAAATGTTTTGTTCTCTACTCACTTTTAAATTAAATATAAAGCCAATACTTGATGCCAATGAAGTGAAACCAAGCTACCTGCAAAATCTCGAGAACTATTAGAGTTTATTTTTTTAACTGAGCTATAAAAATCTATAAACAGCATAACAGGTCATATCAGATTTACCTATTGTATGAATAGAGTGGAAACATGATAACCAATTATCTGTTGATAATAAAACAAACATTTGATGGATGTGTCACAAAATTTGTAAAGATAATGGCTTCATAATTTTACTGAAAGTTGAGTACCAATTAACTTCTCTTGTAGTTCAGTTCAGGACTGCCAGAATGTAATGCACTGGTAAATTGCATTTATCTGCTAAATCCAATACCTGAAGCCAGTGAAGTGAAACCATGCTGCCTGCTATACCTTTTCATGAATTCCCTATTAATGTGTTCTCTACTTAGCTACTACTAATGACTATTATAGTAAAACCAATACCTGAAATGAAACCATCTTTTATTTTTTACTATACATTCAAAAGTTTAGCTACTGAATATGTATTAGCCTGGAATGCTGTATTATCGCGGTACTTAATGTTTTTACTGGCACATATTAAAACTGTTTTGCTATTGTTGCTTACTTATAATTTGTAAAGTTTGAATGACTTTTCCTCTTTCTATTCCTATAAAAAATCTTTGTCAAACGAAGCGCTCAAATGTAAATATAACAGCATACGTATATTATCGTGGTATTTGCTCAACTTACGTATGGTAGCACGCAGGTATTATAATAAAAATAAACCACGGCTTACCTATGAGAAGAAATGTGCACGCTTGTACTGGTTTAGTATTTCCACAATAAAGGAAAGGATACAATGATAAAATCCAACACACAAATGTAATTCAAGTGTAAATCCATGCAGAATCCATGAATAACAACATTACAAATTACATGCAACAATTATTTAACTTCATATGAATTTTAAATGCAAAATGGACAAAAAATGTAACTATATAACAACTATTATTAATATTATTATTATTATTAAAATATTACTGATTTAAAGAAAGTTTAACTGTTATTATATTCTTATGTACTTACGAGAAGTATGATCATAAGCAACATTTTGTAAATTTTGGTCCATATTGGCTACCATGAAATGAAATCGCAACCTTAACCTTGTAAGGACTTATATGCCACCATCAATATATGACCTATAATCATCAAACATCAGACGATACACTGAATATATTTCGTAACCAAAGCCAATGCAGGTACAGCATGTTCGACTGGAGTTTTTTTTATATGGTGATCAACGTAATTGCATGAACTTTACAAAAACGTGATGTTTATTCTATTTCATCGTAAAGTTATAAAAAATGTTGACATTTTAGAGGAAATTGTGCTGTAAGATATTTTAATCCTTACTGGCTACAGCTTTTCATTTGCAAACAACCGCAAAACGGCGTGTGTCAAAAATTAATCGGAAAATCCTGTTTACCGCGATAATACAGCGTTGGAGTATAATTCTGAAAGAGGTCAATCATCTAAGATTGACTTATCCAGCAGGCATGGATGAAATCTGTGAAGGAGCTAATGAAAAAAATGTAGTAAACCGTAATCCATGACTCACATTATATGTATGAAAGGCTTTCCCCACGCATGTGATTACGTAGTTCTCCTTGTGTCTGTGTTGATAACGAACTACAAGGGGAACGTGGTTACAGACGAACCCGAGGGCACGATATCCCGAGAATATTTTACTTGGCGAAGACATCACAAAAACGATTATTAGCAATGTCCATTCATCCCTCTTTTATTTTCCTGAATAGTTTGATGTTTTAGTAAAGTAAGTAACTACTTGTTTTTAAATAATTAATGAGTGATGAAGCCTGATCAATAGACCTCTTTTTCAACATGTGCTTTTACCCTGCCGGAAGTTGACATTACAATAACGTAAAATGTTCTAACCCTTTTTGCAACTATGAATAAAATCAGGTTAATAATATTTTATTTTTCCCTGAATTAAAGATAATTATGATAAATCCGTCAGACTATAATTACGAATTCGAATAAAGGTAACATTCTATATGTCGTAAATATTTGTTTGGTTTTTGGGGGGGGGGGGGGGGTAAACGCAGGTTGATTTGTTCCGGAATAGGCACGATTCTAATAGACCTATACCAAAAATGGATACGGTTTCACTCCAGGTGCGTAAATCCTAAATTAATTATTTGTTGGATATTTAATTTTTGGACTGAATTCACACATTAATGTTGATCATTATGTAATGGTTTTCTACTATATTGCAATACTGCCATTCTGTAGAATGAACTACAAAATCACTTTAGAGAGCAATCTAATTGTATACTGTATATGTAGATACTAAATTGACTTTTAAAATGATTTGCTTGTTCATATTGCAAGTTATGCGCAGTGGATTTTTTTCCAGTTGTACGATGTGTTTGTATGTCTTGCAAATCATGCTTGTTTTAATAACTCATTAGTTTTATGTCATGTCATTAAAAATCTCTTTAGAGCTTCTGTTGAATTGTTTTAAATCATGCCAAGTTAAATAAATCTTACTGTATCTTATCTTGCTTTATGTGGCATGGATGTAGTAAACTTAAGATTAGTGTCATCTCTGGAATTTGAAGTATTAAATCATAAAATAATAATTCAACATTCAGCAGTTAAACAGAAAAAAATTGTCTTGAATTCCAGCAGCAGAGAGGATGGACAGACCACTTTTTTCCTGACCTTATTTTACAAAAATAAAGGTTCTATCGATGACATTTTCTCTAATTGGTCTCCAATATTATGATACCCTTCGAGTATATTAGGGATGAGCAGGAGAGGGTGAACAGACCAATTTGCTGGAGACCTTATTTAACAAAAATAAAGGCTCTATCCACGAAATTTTCTCTAATTGGTCTCCAGTATTATGGTACCCTCCGAGTATATCAGTACCGGGTCACTCAGTTTTTGTCGTCCACGCTCTGCTGCTATAAATTAAACAACCAGTATAAATATTATTAATAAATGAATATTGGAGAACCACATTCAGCTAGATTAGCTCGAGTGCGACTACAGGCAATTAAAAAATATTTACCCGTCCGTGATTTATTCAAGCAACAACTACAATCACGTCAGGAATCTCAGGTTGAATTTGAAGAGGATACAAAACAGTTATTTAAACCTATTACTGAGACCACTAAAGGTCTTCTTCCTGCGCTAGAAAAAACCGCTGCAGCAACTGGAAAAATACCAGAGCGAACTAAGAAAACAAAAAGGATTTTACGTGGACTTCCAGCCGAAATAGCTGCTGCTCAACCAATACCTGAAGGCGCTGAAGCACTAGAACCTGAAGGCGCTGAAGAACTAGAACCTGAGGGCGCTGAAGCACCAGCTCGTAAACCAAAAAATCAACTGCTGAAATGTTAAATAAATTTACTGAAAAGGCCATTGATGCAATTAGTAATATTAAAAACGAAAAACAATTGGCTAACTTTACTGAAAATAGTTTTATTAACAGAGATAAATGAATGAAACCTGAGTACGCTAAAGATATTAAAACCCGTGTTGACTGGCGAAAAATTTTATATCGCATAGTTATGGATATTGAACAAGTTAGCAAGGATGATCCAATATATCAGAGTTTTGTTGATGAAGTTAATAAAATAACTAAATTAAGAGCAGAGGAGAAGAAAAAACAACAAAAATCAAAACCATTTGAGCAATCACTCCGTGATTATCCAGTATCAACGAAACCAAAAACATCACCGAAACCAAAAGAAGAAACTGAGGAAGAAGAAGAAGAATTTTATGATACTCCTGGCGCAACTGGAAGTGGTTTAGGAAGTGGCCTTATTACTTGCCCCAATAACGTCCTTGCTGATGTTGATCGACTAGAAATCCTCATTGGAGGAAAACGAGCTGGTAATAATTCTACAGAGATAATTAATGAAGCAGCTGATATTTGTCAACGATTATTTACAGGTGGAATTATGGATGTTAATGTATATCGATCCCTCATTAATGAAATTGCCAATGGCTACTATAGTGACTGAGTATGTAATTAAATAACAGCTACTATAATAAAATGATCGTATATAGTAATCAACGTGGACCAACCATGGTCAGGGTAATAAACTCACGATTGCCAGTATACAAAACAACCTACGGAGATGGACTAGGCGATATTGTTCAGGGTCTGTTTAGAAGGATAGCCCCAAACATCATACACGTCTGATGACGTTCATGGTCGTGATCAAAATATTGATACTGGTTTACAAATATCACAACTGGATTTTATAACATTATATCCGATCTATTACTTTTCTCTGGAACATTTAGATTTAACCAAACAATCTGTTGTTGATATACACTTTCGAGCTCGTGTTAATAGAGATGCTGGAGCTATTCCTAATTATAGAGCAATCGCCGTCATACTCAGCGATAAATCGATGTTACTTGAAGGTGCTAGTGGACGAATGAGAGTCGTTGATGCCCCAGTAGAAAAAATGTAATTAGATCACCTTGATTTAAAATCAGGATAATAATTATAATGTCATATCATCACGCTAGTGTTACCCTGACTCCTGGTCAGATTAAAAGGTTACAATCAGCATCAAAAAATAACTGTGGAATAAAAATATCGCTAAAGCGAGAACAGATGAGCGGTTCAAATAAATTATCGTTGACCGAGCGTCAATTCAGAAACTTCAATGAAGCTAAAAAATCAAATAAAGGTATAAAACTTAATCTTTCTGCGGGTGCTATCAAAGATATTGCTAAGACGGGTGGTATATTTCCACTTCTCGCAGCTAATACCAGCATTAATAGCCGCTGCAGCTCCAGCTGTTGCAAAAGCAGCTGCATTAGGTGCTGTTGGAACCGCTGCTGGAATGGCATTAAAGAAAGCAACCGGACAGGGAATTAAAAAAAGGGAAGAGGTCTAAGATTACCAGGGACCCCATATTCATGGTACGGAAAGGGTCTAAGACTTCCCGGGACCCCATATTCATGGTACGGAAAGGGTCTAAGACTTCCCGGGACAGTTTACTGATATCGCCTATGTCCAATTTTGATTTACTTAATGCCGCTAAAAAACTAAAACTAAAAAACTTCAGAGGTGTTTTTATGCGCGATCAATTACCAAAACAACCGAATAATATTGAAACTGGTATTATTAATCTTGATAAAAACTCTGGACCAGCCACGCATTGGGTTGGATATGCAATTGATCCACGTGGAATTATTTATTTCGATTCATATGGATTAGCGCCACCTAAGGAATTTCTTCATTATGTCAGCAATAATATTGCTCCAATCTGGTGTTCAACGTTACCAACACAAATATTAACTGATCCACCAATATGTGGTCGTGAAGTACTTAATGTACTTGATGCTATATCAAAATCAACAAAACCACCTCATAAAGTCGTGCATGAATATATCACATTGTCACATTTAAACGGATACTAATAAATATAATGGTAGATATTTACGGAAGATCTACTCGCAGAGATGAAAAACAAGCTGATTTATCTAAATACGCAACTCTTGATCAACTCAGAAGTGAAATCGACGATTTATTAAATATTACAAGTGTGGATCAAAATGAAGTCGTTGTTTTTCAGGATAAACAAGGACGATTAAAAACGAGTAACATACAACTGACAGATGTAATCGTACGAATTCCTACCGCAGTTGTTGATAATATCGTTATTTTCTCCGATCAGGGTAAAATACAAGATTCTGGTAAGTCAGTTAACGATTTTATCAAGCGAGCTGGTGATTCATTCACGGGTTGCATTGTCATGAATCGAAATAAAATTATAGACCTTGGAAATCCAACCGTAGATACAGACGCCGCAACAAAAAAATATGTCGACGATCAAGAATCTAAGTACGTATTAGTCAACGGTGGTGTAATGCGTGCATTTCTCAACATGAATAATAATGGTATTAATAATCTTAGAACACCAGAATCTGATTTTGACGCTGCAACGATGAAATATGTAGATGATAGCAACATTCCTACGACAACTTCGCTAAAAA